>SJYA01003188.1:409684-422468 GCA_006410615.1 Neotragus moschatus | reverse complement strand
AAAGAACAGAATGGGAAAGACTAGAGATCTCTTCAAGAAAATTAGAGATACCAAGGGAACATTTCATGCAAAGATGGGCTCGATAAAGGACAGAAATGATCTGGACCTAACAGAAGCAGAAGATATTAAGAAGAGGTGGCAAGAATACACAGAAGAACCATACATGGCTAGATTGTGAACCTACTTATCTGAGAGAGATCATGATAAACAACCCACTGGGAGGAAATTCAAGCTCTGTTTGAAAGCTTCACCCAGTTTAAGTGAAAGAGGACTGATAGATAGAAATAATAGGAAATAGAAAAATCTAATGATTTTTATGGCTTCCTGAATTCATTGTCATTCCTGAAAGATAAATTGTTAGTGAGTCGACATGGACTTGTGAAACCAGCGGTCCTCAAAAGATACATGCAGGTGAAACAAGGTACTAACATAATTGGCAAATAAAACCAATCAGCTTACCAAAAACTACAAAACCTGTCTAATGAAAAGAGACAGTATGGAAAATGTTGCTTTCTTCAAAGCAAATAGAAAACATGGATTCATAAATGTTGTGAATCACTTCCTCTGAGAATGCAAAGCTTATGACTGTTATCTGACTTTATTTTGAGGAGGAGAAAATTATTCTGCCTCTTCAGTGAATGGGCTCCATATTTGGATGAAAGTTGTGGCAATTTTCACTGTTTGCCTGTTAGCCTTTCAGATACCCATGCCTAGATAAACTGCTCAAAAAATTTTAACATACATTAATGTTTATTGATTTTGTTAGAAGGCAAACGGTAATAGTGAATGGAGAAAAGCTATGAACTGAAAATGCAATTACTAAAGTAAGGACTTAGTGGGACACGTCAGGTCAGAAGTGGTCAGTGGCCTTTCAAAAACATGTTGCAACTTTATTTTCATGAGTTAAAATGACATTTATTACTGATCATAGAAAGATCTTAGACTCAACTTTGCTGATACAAGCGATTAAGTTTTAACTGCTTGTTTTACCAGTTATATGGATTGCCGTTAATTCCCTGCTGTCTTCATGCCTGGGTCTTTGTTTCTATTATTTTCTACTGGAGTTTTCCTTGAGCTAATGAAGCAGTACTCTAGGATAGCAGAGTTGATTAAAAGCATGAACTCTGGAGCCAGACGGTGTCAGTTCAGACCCCCAGTCCATCTAAGTTCTTTGTGATCATGGATCAGTTGCTCAGCCTCTCTGGGCCTCAGGTTTTTCATCTTAAAGTGGTGATAATAATAGTATTTAGCTCGTGGGATTACTGTGAGTATTAAATGACTGCCACATTGTAAACTCTCAGTAAATGTTAGCTATACTTATTATTTAATTCTGAACTATAAAGATTATATATTGTATCATTCCATCTATAGGAAATGTCCAGAATAGGCAAATCCAGAGAGATAGAAGGTAGATTTGTGTTGCCTGTGGCGAGGGGACTTACGGGGAATGACTACTAATTGGTATTTCCTTTTTATGGTGCTGAAAATATTCTAAAAGTAATTATGATAATGGTGACACAATTTTGTGAATATATTAATAACTCAGTGAATGATTCACTTTGAATAGTGAGTTGTATGCTAATTTTATCAATTAAACTATTATTTAAGAACAATCTGACCTGGAAATAGATCTTCATTGCACAGTAGCATGGTGTTTCTTGTGTGAAAAGCATTACTTTGCTCCACGTGTCACCTCTCAGGGATGTTACTGTTTTTGTGGGCACGTGGGCATATATTGAGAGAGAGCATCAGGAGACTTGTCTTATTCTAAGGTGTATCTTAGGGAGGAGTGCCCCCATGGAGGATGATGGACCAGTGCACTACAACGCTTGCCACCTCTCTTTCCAAAACTGTCAGAACTGCAGTTTAAAGTATAGCCACTATGGAGAACAGTGTGGAGATTCCTTAAGAAACTGGAAATAGAACTGCCTTATGACTCAGCAGTCCCACTGCTGGGCATACACACTGAGGAAACCAGAATTGAAAGAGACACATGGACCCCAATGTTCATTGCAGCACTGTTTATAATAGGCAGGATATGGAAGCAACCTAGATGTCCATCAGCAGATGAATGGATAAGAAAGCTGTGGTACATATACACAATGGAGTATTACTCAGCCATTAAAAAGAATACATTTGAATCAGTTCTAATGAGGTGGATGAAACTGGAGCCGATTATACAGAGTGAAGTAAGCCAGAAAGAAAAACACCAATATAGTATACTAACGCATATATATGGAGTTTAGAAAGATGGTAACGATAACCCTGTATGCAAGACAGCAAAAGAAACACAGTTGTATAAAACAGTCTATTGGAGTCTGTGGGAGAGGGAGAGGGTGGGATGATTTGGGAGAATGGCATTGAAACATGTATAATATTATATGTGAAACGAATCGCCAGTCCAGGTTCGATGCATGACACTGGATGCTTGGGGCTGGTGCACTGGGACAACCCAGAGGGGTGGTACGGGGAGGGAAGAGGGAGGGGATTTAGGATGGGGAACATGTGTATACCTGTGGAGGATTCATGATGGTGTATGGCAAAACCAAGACAATATTGTAAAGTAGTTAACCTCCAACTAAAATAAATAAATTTATATTAAAAAATAAAATATGCATATTCTTAGTTCTGAGGCCCTTTAGAATTAGACGGGTAGCAATGAGGAAGCTACAGTGGAAGTCACAGATGTGTATGAGATCATTATTACAACACTGTCCTAATAAGGCTCAAATTTGCCTTTGGTACTTATGAGTTCGGGTGTTTTTCTACTTGGTGGTTGTTCAGTCGGTCAGTTATGTCCGACTCTTCACAACCCCATGAACTATGGCATGACAGGCCTCCCTGTCCTTCACCGTCTCCCAGAGTTTGCCTAGGTTTTTCTCCACTGCATCAGTGATGCCATCCAGCCATCTCATGTGCTGATGCCATCTTCTCCTTCTGCCCTCAGTTATTCCCAGAGAGGGTCTTTTCTAAAGAGTCAGCCCTTTGCATCAGGTGACCCAAATATTGGAGCTTCAGCTTCAGCGCCAGTCCTTCCAATGAGTATTCAGGGTTGATTTCCTTTAGAATTGACTGGTTTGATGTCCTTGCTGTCCAAAGCACTTTTACTTGGTAGTAACATTTGAAGAGTACAGTTTTTTTAAAGTCTAATAAGATTGCCAGTGAAGACTGATTTCAGAAATATATGCAGAGGTATAATAACAGACATGCTTACTGATTGGAGGAAAAAAGATTGGAGAATGGAAATAAATTTATATGCCTGAAATGTTTCGGCTTTTAGTGAATATATTCTCAAGTGTAAGTCTGATGCATTACTGCTGATCAAAATAAAACGTCATACATCACCATTTAAAGACTGAGATCACCAGAATGCACTTTAAATATCTATGAAGTCAACTGCTAATACATTCCATTTTAGTTTGAATGGAAATTATATTTACAGTCTTTGAAAATATAAATTATCATGTCCCAATCTGATTCTATTTTGAGTATATATTTCGTAGGTTATATTTGATTATATATTGATATTTATGATATTTTAAAGAAGAATTTTGCTGTATTTTCTGTTTATTTTGGAGGTGGTGTTTCAGAATCACTGCCCTTGACATAGAATTATTGAAATAAGTAGCAGGGCGTAGAAGTAAATTGAAATATTTGTATAATATCGTATCGTATTTTTCCTCTTTCATGATCTATTCTAGATATTTCTTAAAATCACAGATAGTGAAAACTGGGAATATATGGATCTATTCCAGTCTGTATCCTTAAAGCTTCAAATAACACATCCATGTATGGAGACTGCTTTTCATGCTACGCCAGTTCAGTGACAGCTTACTGGGACATCACAGCTATCATGATCTGAAATTCACAGTAAAACAATATTTTTCTACCATTATCAATTTTCAGCACAGATTCTGTTTCAATGTGTGACTGAGTCACTGAACCAGGAAGGTGTTTACTTGCAAGGTGAGCTAGTGGAAATGGGAGAAGCTTTTAAGTTCTAAAATTTCAGCCAGAGTCTTCCCTAGAGGAAGGAAAATGTGGGTCTCCTCCCTTTTTTTGTATTCTCTTGTCAATCACAGGGCCTCTTTGTCCTGGTGGGGCCTTGCTGGTGACTGAGCGCTGTCATCCTAAAACGCAGAATAAAAGAACATAGCTTTGGGTCCTCAGGCCTTAGAGGCTACGTTGCTCGTTACTGTCCAGGACCTGTGAATCCCAGCTGCCCTGAAATGCTTTCTGAAGTGATTTGTTCACTGAAATGGAGTATGTAATTCTTATGGTTTTGAGCTCTTTAGGCATGTTCAGAGGAAGAATGATATTCAGAGTTACATGATGGAGAGCAGTTGAACTTATCTTGTCTGACTTCTATCACAAAAACATGACTTCTATCACAAAAACATCAAGTTCTAGTATCAGAAGCATAATTGCTATCTTGACTTCTGTTTCTTCCTTGAGTGTTAAAAAATGCCTTTTGGATTGGATCATTCCCAATTTTGATATTTTGGATGAGCCTTCCTTGCAGGGGGTCATTATAAGATATTTTCAGGGATTCTTAAGAAAGATGAGACTCACCTCTTCTTGTAAAATCACCAGCAGTTTCTTTTGGTATAAATCATGTTTCTACTGGTGTGAATCACGTAGGGAGATTCATTACAGTTGGCCAGTCCTATGGAAATTACCTGGGACCTAACAATTTAAACATCATTCCAGTTTTTGATCACTTAATTGAAGTTATTATCTATGCCTTTGGGATTTTAGCATACATCTCTTATAGCCTTCTATTACATTTTATTATTAGAAGAATTGTGTGAATGAGTGTGGCCTGGACT
Source organism: Neotragus moschatus (assembly GCA_006410615.1). Lineage (NCBI taxonomy): Eukaryota > Metazoa > Chordata > Mammalia > Artiodactyla > Bovidae > Neotragus > Neotragus moschatus. The sequence continues at coordinate 417,639 of SJYA01003188.1, read as the reverse complement.
AATGTGGCTTTCACCTTGAAAGAATATAGGCCTCAAAAATAAAAAAGATTGCTTTTTTANTCAGTTAATTTTATATGTTGAAAGATGTGTATAAGAGACAGGTATAATATCGTATCGTATTTTTCGTCTTTCATGATCTATTCTAGATATTTCTTAAAATCACAGATAGTGAAAACTGGGAATATATGGATCTATTCCAGTCTGTATCCTTAAAGCTTCAAATAACACATCCATGTATGGAGACTGCTTTTCATGCTACGCCAGTTCAGTGACAGCTTACTGGGACATCACAGCTATCATGATCTGAAATTCACAGTAAAACAATATTTTTCTACCATTATCAATTTTCAGCACAGATTCTGTTTCAATGTGTGACTGAGTCACTGAACCAGGAAGGTGTTTACTTGCAAGGTGAGCTAGTGGAAATGGGAGAAGCTTTTAAGTTCTAAAATTTCAGCCAGAGTCTTCCCTAGAGGAAGGAAAATGTGGGTCTCCTCCCTTTTTTTGTATTCTCTTGTCAATCACAGGGCCTCTTTGTCCTGGTGGGGCCTTGCTGGTGACTGAGCGCTGTCATCCTAAAACGCAGAATAAAAGAACATAGCTTTGGGTCCTCAGGCCTTAGAGGCTACGTTGCTCGTTACTGTCCAGGACCTGTGAATCCCAGCTGCCCTGAAATGCTTTCTGAAGTGATTTGTTCACTGAAATGGAGTATGTAATTCTTATGGTTTTGAGCTCTTTAGGCATGTTCAGAGGAAGAATGATATTCAGAGTTACATGATGGAGAGCAGTTGAACTTATCTTGTCTGACTTCTATCACAAAAACATGACTTCTATCACAAAAACATCAAGTTCTAGTATCAGAAGCATAATTGCTATCTTGACTTCTGTTTCTTCCTTGAGTGTTAAAAAATGCCTTTTGGATTGGATCATTCCCAATTTTGATATTTTGGATGAGCCTTCCTTGCAGGGGGTCATTATAAGATATTTTCAGGGATTCTTAAGAAAGATGAGACTCACCTCTTCTTGTAAAATCACCAGCAGTTTCTTTTGGTATAAATCATGTTTCTACTGGTGTGAATCACGTAGGGAGATTCATTACAGTTGGCCAGTCCTATGGAAATTACCTGGGACCTAACAATTTAAACATCATTCCAGTTTTTGATCACTTAATTGAAGTTATTATCTATGCCTTTGGGATTTTAGCATACATCTCTTATAGCCTTCTATTACATTTTATTATTAGAAGAATTGTGTGAATGAGTGTGGCCTGGACTAATGTGGCTTTCACCTTGAAAGAATATAGGCCTCAAAAATAAAAAAGATTGCTTTTTTATTATTATTTGGAAAAGCAAAAATAGTACCTATAAGGATGGGAAAGAAGGTTTTGTTATCAAATGAAGTATTTCTTTTACTGATTCTGAAGCATGTACTTGTTAAAGTTCAAGGGACATGAACTGTTACAAATGTAAATGTAAACTGTTACAAATTACAAATGTAAGGGCTATAAGTGAAAGTGAAAGCCGCTCAGTTGTGTCCGACTCTTTGGGACTCCGTGGACTATACAGTCCATGGATTTCTCCAGGCCAGAATACTGGAATGGGTCGCCTTTCCCATCTCCAGGGTATCGTCCCAACCCAGGGATTGAATCCAGGTCTCCTGCATTGCAGGCAGATCAGATTCTTTACCAACTGAGCTCTCAGGGAAGCCCCAACGGCTGTAAAGGAGTTCTCAAACTTGACTGTGCATACAGATCATTTGGGGAATCTTTTTAAAAATGCAGATTATGATTCAGCAGATCTGAGCTGGGGAGTTAGCATCTGCATTTCTTAGCTCCCAGGTGATGCCAGGGCTGCTGGCACTGTGGTCACATTCTGAGTAGCAATGCTGTTAAGTCACATCAAGAAATAAATGATAAAAGCCTCCCTTAAAATCTGTAACTGAAAAAGAATCTGAATATTTAATCCCTCTGCCTCTCCTTTTTTTTAAAGAAAAATTATTTAAAAATGTTCTTGGTTGCCCTGAGTCTTTGTTGGTGCGTGCGCTTTCTCCAGTCTCTGAGCAGCAGCCACTCTCAGCTGCAGCACATGGGCTTCTCTTGTGGGGACTTCTCTTGTTGCCCAGCACAGGCCCTAGGCGCTCAGGCTCAGTGGCTGTGGTACGCGGGCTGAATTGCTTCGGAGCATGTGGAGTCTTCCTGGCCTGGAATCAGACCCCTGTTCCCTGCATTGACTGGCTGATTCTTATCTACTGCATCGCCAGAAAAGTCCTCCTCTTCTTCTCTTATACACCAGTTTAGTGGTTCATAGCATGTAGGATCAGAACGTTTCCCCCAAATATCCCACAGTCTCTGATAAAAGGGAATAGGCTTACCCTAAAGTCCTTTCCTCAGTTGAAATAGAAAACAGTTCTTCATAGAATCACTTTAGGTGCCTAAAGGTTATGAGGTTTCCTTTTCTCTGTCTTAACTTTCTTCTCAGCATCTTTTGCATCCCAATTTTAACTACAAATTATCCATGTAGGGTAAAAATGATGACTCTGTTATTCAGTAGGTGACTTGATGCGAGACTTCTGATCTAAAACTGAGCCGTTTTTAAAGAATGTGTTAATTGTGCAATTAATACACTACTAAGTTCTTTAAAAACTTGAGATAGCATCAAAGTGCATAGTAAAAAGTGAAAGTTCTTCCCCCTTTATCCAGCTCCCTCTTCCTGCTTCTTACTTCATTTGAAACCATCTTAACGTTTTGGCATACATCCTGCCAGGATTTTTTTTTATACAAATCTATGGCTCTATTTATTTAAAAATATAGGATCACATATTACATATTTCCTTCAGTATTTTTCTATTTAATAGTATATCTTAAGGTTCTCTCTGTATATCACTCTTTGTGGATGTACCTCATTGTTTTTAATTGTTGCAAAAAATTTTATAAACCTTTATATAGTATTTTAAGTCCTATTAAAGTTTATACTGATTGTACTTTTTCAACTAGTCACAAACTGTACAACTGTGAACATTCTCTTAAAAATATCTTTGTATGCATGTTCTGGTGTTTCTGTAGGTTGGACAGCTATCTACAGATGCATTCTCTGGGTCAGATATGCTGTATGTATTTAATTTTGACAAATCTTGCCAGCTAGTCCATTGTAAAAGGCACTATGTGCCTGCCTACATGCTAAGTCACTTCAGTCGTGTCCTGCTCTTTGCAACCCTATGGACTGTAGCCCGCTAGGCTCCTCTGATGATGGGATTCTCCAGGAAAGAATACTGGAATAGGTTGCCATGCTCTCCTCCAGGGGATCTTCCTGACCCAAGGATCGAATCTTTGTCTCTTCTGTCTGCTGTATTACTAGGCAGATTCTTTACCTGTAGCACTACCTGGGAAGCCCTACAAGGCACTACGGATCTACTTTCCCTCCAAGAGTACTTGTTGAGTCCTAGTTTTAGTTCTTGTCAATAATTTTTACCTTATCAATCAAATAATCTAAAAGGTAATGCCTCATTTCTGCCTTGCTGTATTTTTCCCTGATGACTAGTGAGCTGGCATGTGTTTTCATTGGTTTGTCATTTTGATTGCATCCCTCTCCCCATTCTTTATTTTTTAATTTTTGTGCTGATTTGTAGGAGCTCTGTATGCTATTAATGGTTTTTCCTGGCACAGTGTTGTGTCAGTCACCTAATATGTGAACAGCAACCGTAAAATGGTAGTGCCATGGAACAAGCAAGTTGGCTGGGTCAATCCTGTGTCTCACTGGAGGCCTATGCGTCAGTTAGGGCAATTGGGCTTTGCAGGTATTCATACTGATGTCCAGGCTGAGGGGACAGAAGCTATTCAGGGTAAGCTGTCCTCGCGGCAGCGCCATGAGATTTGTTAATATTAACGGCATCTCCAAGATACCCATACATGTGTACGTTAAGTACTTCATTTCAACCTAGCACCCACAAATTACCTGCTCATTTACCAAGGCATTTTGTTTGAGTTCCCCAGCTGGAGTTCTGAGTTGTTTTTGTTGTATAAATCATACTTATAAGGTATTAGCTTTCCAAAACAGTAAACTCAGTTTCCATGGAAAAAGAACTTTTTTCCTTTTTGGTTTATGTAATATGTAGGTCAGTTACATAATTACATTAACAAATACAAATGACATAAACACATTTGGGGATAAACAGAGCTGGTTTCTGGCATGTGTGTAGCTCAGCTAGTGTGAGCTGACATACGTGGTCATATTTAGTGGTGGTCTTTTATCTTCCAGCAGTCAGTGTGAACGTTACAGTGTTTTACAAAGAAAAGAGAGAATCTAAGATAAGTTTACTTTATTAAAGGCAATCTTGTAAGTGGCGATTGCATAAGAGAATTTTTAATGTAAAGAGCACATGTAAAAAATATTTACTAGTGTCTTTTGTCTCTGCACTGTTATCATCACTGACCTCTTTTCCTTTCTTTGAGAATTTTTCAGTGGCTTGAAGTCCTCAAGATTTGTTTTCTATTTAAAAAATTTGTTTTTCTTTGACTTTTTATTTATCGTAGTAGAGCCAAACTTCAGAGTCATACTTGTGCGATAGAAACCAGTTTATGTCTTTTACGTGTATCTTGAGGCTTATTTATTCTAGTCCCAAAGTAACTGAGGCTTAAGAATTCATGGAATATATGCTGATTCATTGTTCTTTTCAGTTAATTTTATATGTTGAAAAATTTCATAGAAGTATTTTTCTCTCAAGTGAGTAATACCAATACTTAATATTTCAGAGAATCATAAACTTTTAGAGTAAGTGGTGAATTAGAGATTATGCTCCACACCATCATCACTTTTCTGGTGAGAAAATGAGGACTTTTGTGATTTGTTTTAGTGGTTCGGAAAAGAGGCAGAAGTAAAATTTTGCATAATTTACTTTAAATACCATAAATCATTTAAAAACAGCTGAATATTTTGAAACTTATGTAAGAAACATGGCAAACAGTTATTTTTGTACTGTTAAATACAAAGATTCAGGGTTTTTTTTTTTCCCCCTTGTACCCTTAAATACTATACTGTTATGGAAAGCCTTTTTGAGGGGGAAATTAAACAGAAAGACTTAGAAATTAAGGAAGATAGGAACTCGTTCAATGTCATTATTGCATATTTTGGGTTTTGTGTATGAAATAGTTTTAACTAGTTGAGAAGTTCCGTCTCATGGGGTTATTCATCTTTCTATTTAAAATGATAAGTATTTCTGATTGCTGCTATTAGAAATCTTTGAAATTCCTTTCCTGTGACTAGACCTTAAGCCAGAAGGGAGGATAACAGCTACTTTGTAGTCAGATGGCTGTGCTTTCTGTCCCTGTGTTTCATCCTCTCTATTTTGCTCTCTCTTCTCCCCTCCCTCCCCACTTCTCATCCTGTTTCTTTCCTTTTTGGTTTTGGTTGTTTTTTGCTTTTTTTGTTTTAATACAAAATGTCAAGGAAATAACTAGTGTTGCACTATGGTGCTTAACATTAAATATTCAGTATGTCGTTTTTAGTGTGACAAATCTCTGTATGACTAATTTTACAATGGAGTGAAATTTATGTTAGTACTTCCTTATACATTGTTAATAATTTCTTAAGGGGAAAAAGCCCTATGTTAGTACATATTTATAATCATCTCTGATCTTTTATCATGAATCGATCACTGCTGCCTTTATAAGACATAAACAGATATATATTGACACTATATTTAAAGAGCAGTTTGTACAAATTAAGGATTTTTTTTTCAATTATTTAAACTCTGTGGTGTATTTACAGGCTTAAACTCACTGAATATACTCAACTGTCATATAAATTCAATCTTCTAAACTTAAGATATATTAATTTCATGTAGGAAATCAGAAACATCTTAAATTTTAATCTGTGTTTATTACCTTTGAGGGTAGTATTTTTTGTTGGGAAAAAAATAGACTAGATTTCCAAAGAGATTTGTAAAAGGGGGTTATTTTTTTTAAAGCTGTGAAGCCCTTAGAAATTCATAAGATGAGTCTGAAACCCTTTACAGAATGTAGGTTTTACATTCTTATTTTTCAAATCAAATTTCCCACAGCAATAGTAAGCTACAGTTGAAATATGAAACTCTGACATGAAGCAGAAATTGGAATGTTTTGAACAGCTGTTGTCATAAAAGAGATTGACTAGAATTTTATTGTGTGTCTAAAACATTATCTCCTCACAAGTCTCTTTTTTAGCTTACTGAATACAAGTTTTAATTCTGCTCTGCTTAATGTCATTCCAGCAGTCCAATATTATCTCTTCTTGTTCCATACATGAATTAAATAGATATTAGGCAGATTACATGTACCTTGTATAAGTTCTGTTTTGTCTGAAAATTCTTTCCAAATCGTAATTCCTTTGGATTTAACTGTTAAAAATGTCCAGATCTGCCCTGGATCCTGACCTCTTGCCCCATTTCTAACCCTACAAATCTAACTACATTCCCTGTTCTTGGCTATTGAACCTTTGGTATAGATTCAGCATATCTCTCCTTTCCAGTGTCTTCTTCTCATTATTTTCTCACCTGTCAGTTAGGTCTTCTCTGTAAGGGATCATCTACAAAGTGAGAGTGATGGAATAGGCTGCATTTTAGGCACATCATACTTGCTTTCAGTGCTCAATTCTATTTGGAACATAGAGTAATTTTTAAATGCTAACGTACACTAAGTTGACCCTGTCTATATTCTCACACATTTGTAATACTTTTCTGTAGGAAATATAGTGCAGAAAGTCAGATTTATGAGTATGTAGCACAATTGGGAAAAGTTTTCAATTTTTATGGAAAGAGCTAATAATACAGTAGTGAGAGATGATTTTGATGAATCTGAAGAAGAGATCTGAGGTTATTGATATTTCTCCCAGCAATCTTGATTCCAGCTTGTGTTTCTCTCAGTCCAGCATTTCTCATGATGTATTCTGCATAGAAGTTAAATAAGCAGAGTGACAATATATAGCCTTGACGTACTCCTTTGCGTATTTGGAACCAGTCTGTTGTTCCATGTCCAGTTCTAACTGTTGCTTCCTGACCTGCATACAGATTTCTTAAGAGGCAGGTCAGGTGGTCTGGTATTCCCATCTCTCTCAGAATTTTCCACAGTTTATTGTCATCCACATAGTCAAAGGCTTTGGCATAGTCAATAAAGCAGAAATAGATGTTTTTCTGGAACTCTCTTGCTTTTTCCATGATCCAGCGGATGTTGGCAATTTGATCTCTGGTTCCTTTGCCTTTCCTAAAACCAGCTTGAACTTCTGGAAGGTCACAGTTTACGTATTGCTGAAGCCTGGCTTGGAGAATTTTGAGCAGTACTTTACTAGCATGTGAGATGAGTGCAATTGTGCGGTAGTTTGAGCATTCTTTGGCATTGCCTTTCTTTGGGATTGGAATGAAAACTAACCTTTTCCAGTCCTGTGGCCACTGCTGAGTTTTCCAAATTTCCTGGCGTATTGAATGCAGCACTTTCACAGCATCATCTTTCAGGATTTGGAATAGCTCAACTGGAACTCCATCATCTCTGCTAGCTTTGTTCATAGTAATGCTTTCTAAGGCCCACTTGACTTCACATTCCAGGATGCCTGGCTCTAGATGAGTGATCACACCATCATAATTATCCAGGTCATGAAGATCTTTTTTGTACAGTTCCTCTGTGTATTCTTGCCACCTCTTCTTAATATCTTCCACTTCTGTTAGGTCCAGACCATTTCTGTCCTTTATCGAGCCCATCTTTACATGAAATGTTCCCTTGGTATCTAATTTTCTTGAAGAGATCTCTAGTCTTTCCCATTCTGTTTTTTTCCTCTATTGCTTTGCACTGATCACTGAAGAAGGCTTTCTTATCTCTTCTTGCTAGTCTCTGGAACTCTGCATTCACATGCTTATATGCTTATTCAGACCCTTATGGCAGAAAGTGAAGAGGAACTAAAAAGCCTCTTGATGAAAGTGAAAGAGGAGAGTGA
>SJYA01003188.1:365199-406793 GCA_006410615.1 Neotragus moschatus | reverse complement strand
GACTTTATTTTTCTGGGCTCCAAAATCACTACAGATGGTGACTGCAGCCATGAAATCAAAAGACGCTTACTCCTTGGAAGAAAAGTTATGACCAACCTAGATAGCATATTCAAAAGCAGAGATATTACTTTGCTGACTAAGGTCCGTCTAGTCAAGGCAATGGTTTTTCCAGTGGTCATGTATGGATGTGAGAGTTGGACTGTAAAGAAGGCTGAGCGCCGAAGAATTGATGCTTTTGAACTGTGGTGTTGGAGAAGACTCTTGAGAGTCCCTTGGACTGCAAGGAGATCCAACCAGTCCATTCTGAAGGAGATCAGCCCTGGGATTTCTTTGGAAGGAATGATGCTAAAGCTGAAGCTCCAGTACTTTGGCCACCTCATGTGAAGAGTTGACTCATTGGAAAAGACCCTGATGCTGGGAGGGATTGGGGGCAGGAGGAAAAGGGGAGGACTGAGGATGAGATGGCTGGATGGCATCACCGACTCGATGGACATGAGTCTGAGTGAACTCCGGGAGTTGGTGATGGCCAGGGAGGCCTGGCGTGGTGTGATTCATGGGATTGCAAAGAGTCGGACACGACTGAGCTACTGAACTGAACTGAACTGAACTGAAGAAGAGATATTTATCTGAAAGTTATCAGTTTTGAAGGAGTCACATATTAAGAATTTTACATGGGAATTGCATACAAGCTCCTGTGATTTAAAAAAAAATCCACCATACTGGAGAATTCTCTGGCAATCCAGTGGTTAGAATTCAGCATGTTCATGGCCAGGGGCCTGGGTTCCATCCCTTGTCAGGGAACTAAGGTCCTCTATGTGAAAGTGAAAGAGCAGAGTGAAAAAGTTGGCTTAAAGCTCAAGATTCAGAAAACTAAGATCATGGCATCTGGTCCCATCACTTCATGGCAGATAGATGGGGAAACGGTAGAAACAGTGGCTGACTTTATTTTTCTGGGCTGCAAAATCACTGCAGATGGTGATTGCAGACATGAAATTAAAAGACGCTTACTCCTTGGAAGGAAGGTTATGACCAACCTAGACAGCATATTGAAAAGCAGAGACATTACTTTGTCAGCGAAGGTCCATCTAGTCAGAGCTGTGGTTTTTCCAGTAGTCATGTATGTATGTGAGAGTTGGACCATAAAGAAAGCTGAACGCTGAAGAGTTGATGCTTTTGAACTGTGGTGTTGGAGAAGACTCTTGAGAGTCCCTTGGACTGCCAGGAAATCCAACCAGTCCATCCTAAAGGAGATCAATCCTAGGTGTTCATTGGAAGGACTGATGCTAAAGCTGAAACTCCAATACTTTGGCCACCTCATGCAAAGAGCTGATTCCCTGGAAAAGACCCTGATTCTGGGAAAGATTGAGGGCAGGAGGAAAAGGGAATGACAGACGATGAGATGGTTGGATGGCATCACTGACTCAATGGACATGGGTTTGGGTAAACTCCAGGGGTTGGTAATGGACAGGGAGGCCTGGAGTGCTGCGGTTCATGGGGTCCCAAAGAGTCGGACACGACTGAGTGACTGAACTGAACTGAACTGAAGCTGAGTGCATTGGCCAAAAATATAAACAAATAAACCCACCATACTAGCCTGTGTCTCTCATCGTTTCAGAGCCAATCTGTCCCTTTATTGCAGTCAGAGAAATCTGTAATAGTGAGACTCTGATGAAAAAAGAGATGGTAATATCTGGCTAATAGTCCCTGAGTTCTTACTATGTACTAGGCACTGCACTAAGTGCTTTATAAACAGAATTGGGTTAATTCTTTCCTACTAGGGTAGCTACTGATATATTCTCCATTTTACACGTGAGGAAATAGACTTTGAGATGTTAAGTGACTTGCCAAGGACTGTAAACCTGGAAGCAAACAGAGCTTAGGTTTGAGCTGGGATCTCTGTAACCTCAGAACCTGTTCTTTTCACTTCTTGGTCAAGCCCACTTGACCAATACTTCCCGATCTTTGTGACATCATGCCATACATACAAAATGCTGCTGCTGAGTCGCATCAGTCGTGTCCGACTCTGTGTGACCCCATAGACGGTAGCTCACCAGGCTCTCTCGCCCCTGGGATTCTCCAGGCAAGAACACTGGAGTGGGTGTATAAAATGCTAGTGTGTGTCTTTCCAGCATCGTGGGGGAAAATGACTGAGGCTGCTTACAGCCGGAGACGATGCAGCCTGATACCCTGGGCACCTGAAGGTCGCCCTGGCATCCCTGCGATGTGAAGCCCAAGTTTGGAGGGGATTAGGACCTAGTTGTACTGTTCAGTCATGTGTGGCGGGCACACCTGTGGGGAAGCTCCGTTCTACACTGTGGTGCCTCACCAGGAAGTGGGGGGTGAGAAGCAAATCCCCTTTTCTTCACGCAGCTCACCTCACCACAGGCCGTGTAATGGGAGTTTGGATTGGCGCCGTGTTCTCAGTTCTGCCATGTTCCTCTTTCTCTTTCATTTTTCTGTCTGCTATAGTGATAGCATAGTTAGTGGTTAATTTTTTTCATTCAGAAAATATTTATTATTGCATATTTACTATGTGCAGTGCCGTAAACTCTGTTAATCTTCCAGGCTTTGTTAATCTTCTAAGATGCTGCTCACTAGGGAAACATTCGCTCCACTTCCTTGTTGAAACTAATCACGGTGCCCTTCCTGTGCGTTGCACTTTGTTCGTGCCACTGTTACGCCACTCCATGTGCCATATTAAAGCAATTTATGTGTAAATAGGTTAATCTGTTCAAGCTACTTTAAGAGAATTCACAGATTAGGTAACTTGTAAACAACAGAAATTTATTTCCCAAAGAGTTCTGAAGGCTGAAAAGTTGGAGACCACAGTACCAGCAGACTGGGTATCTGGTGAGGGCTTGCTTCCTGGCGCATAGATGGTGCCCTCTTGCTGAGTTTTCACAAGGCAAAAGACATGAAGGCTCTCCCTGGGGCCGCTTTCCTAAGTACACTAATCCCATTCATGAGGGCTCTGCCCTTACAACCTAATCACTTCCCAAAGGCCCTGCCTCCTAATGCTGTCACCTAGGAGGTTAGGATTCTAACATATGAATTTGGTTGGCAGGGGATCGGGGATTAAAACATCCAGACTATAGCAGATTCTTATAATTACCAAAGCCTACTGATTAGTTTTAACTAGGAAGTGTAGCGAATGTTTCCCTAATTAGTAGCATCTTGGAAGATTAATAAAACTTGAAAGAGTAGTAGAATTTAAACACAAGAGATCAAGAGGTTGGAGATGACAGTGATGCAAATATAGTTGATAGCATCAGCAACATCTCAGAAGTTGGAACGCTTGGAACTGTGTTTACATGTCAGAAAGAAGGGAAGGGAGGGAGGAATGTGAAGGAGCGGGGGAAAGAACCCTCTCCTTCAGAGCCTTCTTTCTTTGTTCTTCTTTCCAGCCAGATTTCTCAGGTCCATTGTCTGCATTTGCTGTTTGGTCTTATCATGTGCATTGTAATCTCATTTCCACAGCATTTTGCCTCTGAAATAGATCTCACCGTAATCGTCAAAGATACCCTGTAACCAAACCTAATGGACACTTGGTGTTCTTATCTCGTAAGATCTGTTACCACCTTATGACGCTGTTGCCCACTTCGTGTCTCTTAAAGCACCCTTTTCCTTGGTTTCCCTGAGATCATCTTCTCTTTATACTCTGCCTACTCTTCAGTCACTCTTTCATCTCCTTTTCACTCTTCCCTTTTGAAACTGTGTATTCCCTTAAGCATTTATATATTCACTGTTCTTTTCCAGGACCTCAGCTTTTCTTACTTTTTATATACTCTGTGGGTAATATTACATATTTCTGTGGCTTCGATGACCATTTCTATATTGATAACCCCCCCTAATCTGGCTCTGTAGCTCAGATTTCTCCTGAGTTTCAGGTCCACATAGTAAACTGCTTCCCTGCCCCTGTTCACTGCCCGTCAAAATAAATGTTTCCAAAGCTGAACTTATATCTTTGCCTCAACCCTTTTCCTAAACCCCTTCTCCATCTAACTGTATTTTTCTTCAAGTGTTTGTTTTTGTGAATGGAAATGTCACTAATGCATTTGGCCCTGGGTAGAAATTTGGCCATCATCTCAAATTTCACCTTTTGGATCACACAAATGTTTAATCACAGAGAATTATCTGTTTCCCCTCCTCGGTATATCTTGAATCCCTGCTCCCTCTGTGCCCACTCCTTGTGCTCTGCTCCATCATCCAGGCCTCTGTTGCCCTGGTGACCACAGCTGCCTTCTCATAGGTCTGCACATGAATACTGTCTCTCTTGTCCAGTTTGTCTCCCAGCCATAACCAGAGAGCATCCCAGTCCCATGCTTCCACTTCAGAGCCATTCAATGAATGTCTGCCTTCAGAGTAAAGTTCTAAACTCTTTCAGATCGCTTATAAGATCTTTGTAAATGTCTGACTCATTTAGGGGATTAGGAATGAAGGAATTGGAGTCTGTTTCTTTAGATTTGACATCACTTACTCACTGTGTGAACCTAGACAAATTACATACATATCTTCCCTTTGCCTCAGTTCTTTGCTATGTTAAGATAGGATTGATAATAAGGCCTTGAATTATTGAGTGACTTGATAGATGATAATTGGAGAATAAATGTTAACTCATTATTGTAACTATTGCAACTTCAATCTTATGACTGTCGTTCATTAGTCAGAGCATAAGAATTTCTGTGGAATAGTTCTTCAGCATATGTGGGAAGCATGTGGTAATTTGTGTTCCTTATGGACACATACTAGCAAAAAATAAATGGTTATATGTGTTTGGTACCAAATGAGAGAATAGGCAATTGAAAACCATAGAAGTTCAAAAAAGGAAAAAGACATTTTATGAAAATTTGATCTGTCCTTTAAAAGGATAATCAAGGTAGTAGCAGCTAAAGCAGCTAATATTTATTGAGACCTTACTGTGTGCCAGGCACTGGGTTAAACACTTCATGTGCATTATTTTCCTCAAAAGAGCTTGAGGAGGTATTATTTGTAGCCCTAACTTACCAATGAGGAAACTGAGGCTTAAAAAATTAGGCAACCCTATCAAATATGGAGCCAGAATTCACATCCAAATAGATGACAAAGAAGTCCTCCAGTTATTTATGCTTTAAAATGTTTCCCTGTATTTGTCACAATTCTTCAAAGGCAAAATGCACTCACACACACGAGTCTGTTTTTCTGTCTCTCTAATGACATTTAAAAACAATTTAATATTATTTTAAATATATATAAAATATGGTATATTTATCCAGATTTTCTCATGCAGAAAATATATTCTGCAAGTAAATTATAGTAGTGTACAGAAAGAAAAAAACACTAAGCATCAACCTTTTGTAACGTGAAAGATTTGGGGAGAATATAATAAGCAATGTTCAATTGAAAGAAAAGTATTTTGCAGTTGTATTACCTCAGGCCTTTAAAGTGAGACGTCCTGAATTATGTTTAGAGGAGCTGGTGTTAGTTATGTCTACCTCACTGTTGGCCCTTTGTAATACTCCAGATGTAGTAAAGGAACTAAATAGCCTATTGACCGTCCATAGGTTCTGTTCAGGCTTGGTTCAGTCTGACGCTGTCGGCTTAGCACCTTTCGTTGACTGCAGAGCATTTGGAATAGAACTTTTGTTTGAGGATTTAGGATGTTTATGTTGAGTTTTTGTGATGTTTGTGACAGACTTGAAATGGTGTTACATCAAATACTGTATTTTCAAACGCCAGACAGGCTGGATTGTCTTGTGAAGACAGACTGGCTTGTGTCGTCACTGTGTGATAACACCTTTTTTCTTTCATTTCATTTGTAGAGATTATCTAACAATTAATTGTCATTCATCTCAAATTTAATTTGATACCATGCATACCTGTTGTACAGTTTACCTTTGTTCCTTCTTTTAAAATTTTTTTAAAGTTAATCTTAATCTTAAAAAAATAATAATAACTTGCCCTTGCAGGCCCAAACCATGAAAATTTTTCAGTTTTTGGAGTGTATAGTCTTCTGTTCTCGTGTCTTTGATAAAGAAGTTATAAACTATGTTCAAAACTATCAAGATGTAGACAACAGAATTCACCAGTTAATTGAGCTCTTTTAAAGGGAATATGAATTACTGCTTTTCAGTAATATCAGATAAAGGGAGGCTTTATTCCTTTGATTTTTTTTTCTTAGACATATTAATTTGTATTAGTTAATGCAGTTGTATTCCAGGGACTTCTTCTCTGTGCACCCCACCCCCCCAACACCCGCCCCTCAGCAATGTCTTTGAAATGATGTTTTGGGGATTAGTATCTCTTTTCCACTACTTATATCTGTATTGGTGATTTCTGATCATCCATGCTGCCATTTTAGTTTGCATTANTATTTCCCAAAGAGTTCTGAAGGCTGAAAAGTTGGAGACCACAGTACCAGCAGACTGGGTATCTGGTGAGGGCTTGCTTCCTGGCGCATAGATGGTGCCCTCTTGCTGAGTTTTCACAAGGCAAAAGACATGAAGGCTCTCCCTGGGGCCGCTTTCCTAAGTACACTAATCCCATTCATGAGGGCTCTGCCCTTACAACCTAATCACTTCCCAAAGGCCCTGCCTCCTAATGCTGTCACCTAGGAGGTTAGGATTCTAACATATGAATTTGGTTGGCAGGGGATCGGGGATTAAAACATCCAGACTATAGCAGATTCTTATAATTACCAAAGCCTACTGATTAGTTTTAACTAGGAAGTGTAGCAAATGTTTCCCTAATTAGTAGCATCTTGGAAGATTAATAAAACTTGAAAGAGTAGTAGAATTTAAACACAAGAGATCAAGAGGTTGGAGATGACAGTGATGCAAATATAGTTGATAGCATCAGCAACATCTCAGAAGTTGGAACGCTTGGAACTGTGTTTACATGTCAGAAAGAAGGGAAGGGAGGGAGGAATGTGAAGGAGCGGGGGAAAGAACCCTCTCCTTCAGAGCCTTCTTTCTTTGTTCTTCTTTCCAGCCAGATTTCTCAGGTCCATTGTCTGCATTTGCTGTTTGGTCTTATCATGTGCATTGTAATCTCATTTCCACAGCATTTTGCCTCTGAAATAGATCTCACCGTAATCGTCAAAGATACCCTGTAACCAAACCTAATGGACACTTGGTGTTCTTATCTCGTAAGATCTGTTACCACCTTATGACGCTGTTGCCCACTTCGTGTCTCTTAAAGCACCCTTTTCCTTGGTTTCCCTGAGATCATCTTCTCTTTATACTCTGCCTACTCTTCAGTCACTCTTTCATCTCCTTTTCACTCTTCCCTTTTGAAACTGTGTATTCCCTTAAGCATTTATATATTCACTGTTCTTTTCCAGGACCTCAGCTTTTCTTACTTTTTATATACTCTGTGGGTAATATTACATATTTCTGTGGCTTCGATGACCATTTCTATATTGATAACCCCCCCTAATCTGGCTCTGTAGCTCAGATTTCTCCTGAGTTTCAGGTCCACATAGTAAACTGCTTCCCTGCCCCTGTTCACTGCCCGTCAAAATAAATGTTTCCAAAGCTGAACTTATATCTTTGCCTCAACCCTTTTCCTAAACCCCTTCTCCATCTAACTGTATTTTTCTTCAAGTGTTTGTTTTTGTGAATGGAAATGTCACTAATGCATTTGGCCCTGGGTAGAAATTTGGCCATCATCTCAAATTTCACCTTTTGGATCACACAAATGTTTAATCACAGAGAATTATCTGTTTCCCCTCCTCGGTATATCTTGAATCCCTGCTCCCTCTGTGCCCACTCCTTGTGCTCTGCTCCATCATCCAGGCCTCTGTTGCCCTGGTGACCACAGCTGCCTTCTCATAGGTCTGCACATGAATACTGTCTCTCTTGTCCAGTTTGTCTCCCAGCCATAACCAGAGAGCATCCCAGTCCCATGCTTCCACTTCAGAGCCATTCAATGAATGTCTGCCTTCAGAGTAAAGTTCTAAACTCTTTCAGATCGCTTATAAGATCTTTGTAAATGTCTGACTCATTTAGGGGATTAGGAATGAAGGAATTGGAGTCTGTTTCTTTAGATTTGACATCACTTACTCACTGTGTGAACCTAGACAAATTACATACATATCTTCCCTTTGCCTCAGTTCTTTGCTATGTTAAGATAGGATTGATAATAAGGCCTTGAATTATTGAGTGACTTGATAGATGATAATTGGAGAATAAATGTTAACTCATTATTGTAACTATTGCAACTTCAATCTTATGACTGTCGTTCATTAGTCAGAGCATAAGAATTTCTGTGGAATAGTTCTTCAGCATATGTGGGAAGCATGTGGTAATTTGTGTTCCTTATGGACACATACTAGCAAAAAATAAATGGTTATATGTGTTTGGTACCAAATGAGAGAATAGGCAATTGAAAACCATAGAAGTTCAAAAAAGGAAAAAGACATTTTATGAAAATTTGATCTGTCCTTTAAAAGGATAATCAAGGTAGTAGCAGCTAAAGCAGCTAATATTTATTGAGACCTTACTGTGTGCCAGGCACTGGGTTAAACACTTCATGTGCATTATTTTCCTCAAAAGAGCTTGAGGAGGTATTATTTGTAGCCCTAACTTACCAATGAGGAAACTGAGGCTTAAAAAATTAGGCAACCCTATCAAATATGGAGCCAGAATTCACATCCAAATAGATGACAAAGAAGTCCTCCAGTTATTTATGCTTTAAAATGTTTCCCTGTATTTGTCACAATTCTTCAAAGGCAAAATGCACTCACACACACGAGTCTGTTTTTCTGTCTCTCTAATGACATTTAAAAACAATTTAATATTATTTTAAATATATATAAAATATGGTATATTTATCCAGATTTTCTCATGCAGAAAATATATTCTGCAAGTAAATTATAGTAGTGTACAGAAAGAAAAAAACACTAAGCATCAACCTTTTGTAATGTGAAAGATTTGGGGAGAATATAATAAGCAATGTTCAATTGAAAGAAAAGTATTTTGCAGTTGTATTACCTCAGGCCTTTAAAGTGAGACGTCCTGAATTATGTTTAGAGGAGCTGGTGTTAGTTATGTCTACCTCACTGTTGGCCCTTTGTAATACTCCAGATGTAGTAAAGGAACTAAATAGCCTATTGACCGTCCATAGGTTCTGTTCAGGCTTGGTTCAGTCTGACGCTGTCGGCTTAGCACCTTTCGTTGACTGCAGAGCATTTGGAATAGAACTTTTGTTTGAGGATTTAGGATGTTTATGTTGAGTTTTTGTGATGTTTGTGACAGACTTGAAATGGTGTTACATCAAATACTGTATTTTCAAACGCCAGACAGGCTGGATTGTCTTGTGAAGACAGACTGGCTTGTGTCGTCACTGTGTGATAACACCTTTTTTCTTTCATTTCATTTGTAGAGATTATCTAACAATTAATTGTCATTCATCTCAAATTTAATTTGATACCATGCATACCTGTTGTACAGTTTACCTTTGTTCCTTCTTTTAAAATTTTTTTAAAGTTAATCTTAATCTTAAAAAAATAATAATAACTTGCCCTTGCAGGCCCAAACCATGAAAATTTTTCAGTTTTTGGAGTGTATAGTCTTCTGTTCTCGTGTCTTTGATAAAGAAGTTATAAACTATGTTCAAAACTATCAAGATGTAGACAACAGAATTCACCAGTTAATTGAGCTCTTTTAAAGGGAATATGAATTACTGCTTTTCAGTAATATCAGATAAAGGGAGGCTTTATTCCTTTGATTTTTTTTTCTTAGACATATTAATTTGTATTAGTTAATGCAGTTGTATTCCAGGGACTTCTTCTCTGTGCACCCCACCCCCCCAACACCCGCCCCTCAGCAATGTCTTTGAAATGATGTTTTGGGGATTAGTATCTCTTTTCCACTACTTATATCTGTATTGGTGATTTCTGATCATCCATGCTGCCATTTTAGTTTGAATTATAAGTGTAACCTTAAACTGTTTTTTTTTTAATTGAACCAGGAACATAAGGTTATCAATTTTATAGTGTAATGAGGCAAGCTTTAGAATTAGGCTAATCTGGATTCACATTACACTTTCACCACTTAACTAGTTGTGTAACTTTGAGCAATTTATTTAGTCTCTTGGAGCACGCTACTTCATTCAATGTCTCTTGTGCTGATGATGTTGGGGATGGGAGACAATGCTTGTAAGACCCCTGTGTGTATCAGACTCATAGTAAATACTCAATCCTTTGTGGAAATTGTGCCAGTTAAGGAAGATATTCTGTCTCAGCTGTGAAAATTACCTGTTAGATTTTGATAGTCATTGTGCTAAGTGCCATTTATTTTCAGATTGCTAGGGGTACACTTCTCTGACTCTTGAAGCTACCTTTAACTATCTTTAGTCGAAGGAATAGTGTGGTATATGTCAGTTCCGGGCAGCAGCTTTAAGAGGCCATGTGTCAGCGGCCATAGCCTCTTTTTCTGTCTCACTGATTGAGGAAATATGTTAAGGTGGAGCATCCCAGCCTGGTTCCCTGAGGACTACAGTGAGCATAGTCCTCTTGCTGATCTTGCAGTGTGAGGTATAAATAAATTTTTATTGTGTTATACCACTGAGATCTGGAGGCTGTTCCTTACTGTTACGGAACCATACTCTGAATGATACAGGACTACTCAAAAGTTGTTTGCAATTTTTTATGTGAATAAAACAAAATCTTTTACCTATTGTAAACGAAGATTTGACCTTTAGAAAACACAAATTGCTTATCTTAGTTTTTTACCTCAAAATTAATCTTGAACACTATGGCCTTTGAAAGTAGAATATATTTTGTGAGAATGTGATGCTTAAAAGGCATATTGGGATCTAATAGTTAAATTCTTATATTTTTTTTCATTTATTTATTTCATTGGAGGCTAATTACAGTATTGTGATGGCCTCTGCCAAACATCAGCATGAATCAGCCATAGGCATACATGGGTCCCCCCTCCTAAACCCTCTCCGCCCTCCCTCCCCACCCCACCCCTCCAGGTTGTCAGAGAGCACCAGCTTGGCGTTCCCTGTGGCGTACATTAAATTGCTGCTGTCTGTTTTACATATGGTGTGTACATGTTTCAGTGCTGTTCTCTTGACCCGTGCCACCTTATCCTTCTCCCACTGTGTCCAAAAGCCTTTTCTTTATGTCTGTGTCCCCTTTCTGCTGTACACGTAGGATCATGGGTACTGTCTCTCTATATTCCACATATATGTGTTAATATACATTTATCTTTCACTTTCTGGCTTACTTTGCTCCATCCACCTCATTAGAACTGACTCAAATGCATTCCTTTTCATGGCCGAGTAATATTCCCTTGCATATATGTAGCACAACTTCCTCATCCATTCATTTGACAGTGGACATCTAGGTTGCTTCCATGCCCTAGCTATTGGAAAGAGTGCTGCAATGAACATTGGAGTACATGTGTCTTTTTCAGTTATGGTTTCCTTATGGTATATGCCAAGTAGTGGTACTGTTGGGTAGTAGTTAAATTCTCAATGTGTGTGCATATAGAGTGCGCTGGGGAGGAGAAGAGGCATTGTTAGGCAGTAAGACTTCGGGTTTCATTTAGTATAGACCACCTCAGACTTGATAATGGCTGGAGTAGCTGTTTAACACCATGAGCACCACAGGCCCTGAGAGAAAGATGAAAGAAGGTTAGAAACAGAAGATTAATGGAGTTTCCTAACACTTGGCTAATTGTAGCCAAGTAATTTGTAGCTACAAGTAATTGTAGCCACTTAAATTACTACTGTGTCTAATGGTTGCCTGTCTGAGCATCTCCTTTGCATGCCATGGACATTGGAAGAGAAAGCAGATCAATTGATAGGAACAGTTTGCCCATAGTTGTGAAGATACAATGCAGTCCATGGGATTACAGAGTCAGATAGGATTTAGCGACTGAACACCAACAAACACCATTTGCTGATGGCTGCTTAATCTTGAGCAACTTCTTTAATCCTTTTGGTTTTCTTACCCATAAGATGGGCAGGGTAATACCTACTGATGGTATAAAGATATGAGATCATGTATGGAGGATAACACATTAAATGCTTAGCTATATGACTACAGTCTGAAAGATGCAAGAAGTATTGGACTTTCTATCCCTTCTTGTTAACTGCATTTAAAAAAATTGATATATAATTGATTTATAGGGGCTTCCCTAATGGCTCAAGGAAGAATCTCAGATGGTAAAGAATCTGCTTGTAATTCAGGAGACCTGGGTGTGATCCCTGGGTCAGGAAGATTCCCTAGAGAAGGGAATGGCTCCCTACTCCAGTATTCTTGCCTGGAGAGTCCCATGGAAAGAAGAGCCTGGCGGGCTACAGTCCATGGGGTCATGAAGAGTCAGACGCAACTGAGTGACTAACACTCACACAGATTTACAATGTTGTGTTAGTTTCAGGTGTACAAGAAAGTGATAATATATATATATATATACACACTTTCAGAGAGAAAGTAGGAGCATAAGGTATTATAATAGTTCATTTCATTCCCTGGGTCATAGCTCTTTATAAAACACTATACAAAAAGTATCACGTTATGCATAAAGAGGATTTATTTTCATTAAGCATCTTCCCAGTTTACTCACAGTGTTCTTTCAATACAGAGAAAATTGTTTAAGATCTTTTTATATTCATTTTTAATTAGAGATGGTGTCCTGAACTGTCTATTGAGTATACTGACTTTTAGCTGAAAATTTTGTGTGAAAACCTTTCTGTTTTTGAACACAAAGATCAAATTTTTAACATGACTCAGAGTAATGAAAAAGGAAATATTTATTTTGAGAATAGGCCAATTCATATATTATTGGACATAACACAGACCACCCAAGCCTGAAGCCTACTGTTTATAGTAAAAGACCTTAAATCTACATATGTTCTTGATGAGCGAGAGCTATCTTTGTTCCAAGGAGAAAGTTTTATGTCTGCAAAGGGTAATAATTTCATGTTTCTCCTCCACCCTGGGCTAGTAAAATTCTGTTAAGTAGATTATTTCATTTCCACAGGGGAGAAGATTTCTTTTGACCTTGGTAACAATAACATTGCTAAATTTCATCTATCAAAGGACTAGTGTTTAATATTGTTGGAAAAGCCTAGAGTTATATTTGCCTTCAAAAGCAACTTCTTGTATAAATATATGTATATATATGTGTGTATATTTGTGAATGTATATATGCACACAAAATGTAGTTGAAATGTGTGAATACACACACAAAATGTAGCTGGTTTGTTTTTAGTATAAAATTTGTGGTTTGATTTGAAGCTTCATTCTCTTTTACTCAGCCATCCGAGTTTGGAATTCTTCAGAGTGGCTTTAGGCTCTCTTCTTGCCCCTCTGTGTCCTCACTTTAAACAGCTTACCCCATGTTCGTATGTAACAGGAGGAAAGAAGGAGAAAATGGTGCAGAGTAGAAGCGGGCAGACTTGAGGCTCCTCAGCCTCCTATTGGAAAATCATGTCTGTTAGCTATTATGCTTCTCAGGAAAGTAGAAGGTATGCTCTTGGATGAAACTAAGGAGAGGGAGCCAAAGGCTTGGACAGAATTCAGAGGATTTGCAGTATTTATTTTGTGTAGATTAGAATAAGAGGGTGGGATTGCTGGGCTGTTCTGGGTGCATTTGGGCACACTGACCATATTTCGTAGCGTGCCTTTCCCTAGCATTGCACACTTGCTTCATTATAGTTGTGGAGAAAGCAGTTAGTTGCGGGTATGGTTGCAGTTTTGCCAACAGAGTTGATGCAAGGATTGCTGGAAAAGGAACTTAGGGCTGTAGAGTGCTTCCTAATGTCATAGAATTTAAGCTGGATAAGGAGGATCATGATGAAGGAAAGCACTGATAAATGGGAAGAAATATGAAGCTAATGAATTGGAAGTCTCTTAGCAGACCAAAGACCCCTTCATGGTGAGAGTGATTCATCAAGAGAATTTGAAGTAAAGGAGAAGGTGGAAATAAGATAAACTGCTTGAGCCAATTATTCCTGAGCAGTTAGGATGGCAAGATTATTGTAGTGACTTTGGAAGGAGATTGCGGAAGTGAGTTGGAGTTACTTACTGGATTGAAAAGGGCAGATTCATTCACATGGATCACACATGTGAATGTTGAAGTCATCCTGAATAATGGAAGGATTTGGAGTTGAAAGAAAGACTTCAAGTTAAGTTCTAAGGCCTCTGATAAATAAAGGAGAATGACACAAAGGTTGGTAGAGACAGCAGTGACGAGGAGGCACAGGGTGGTATGACTGAGAGGCATGAGTCTTAAATGATCAAGATGTATGCTAATGAACTGAGGATAATAGAATAAAGCTGAAAATAGTGAATGGGGAACAAAATTATAAGTGAACAAGCAGCTCTCATTGAGACAGTGCAGGACATGTGTGTCTTTAAGGGACACCTAGTTTTACTGAAGGCAAAGAGGCAACAAAAAAACCACAAAACACGTTTGCCAAATGGGGTTAAGATTATAAGCAAAGTGAAATAGGCAATATGTACTCAGTAAAGGTGGTTTATTGGTTGAACAATAATACTAGTTGATTGAAACATAATATTATGTCCACATCCCTTTTGGTTTGTACGTGTCTTGGTGTTTGGAATGGAGTAAACTTGTTAGAGATAGACTTTAGTTATTTCAATATCAACAGGATGAGGTCAGGAGTATACCACGATGGGTAAGAGAAACAGTCAGTACTATGAGTGAAAGCAGTGCAAAATTTATAAGTCAAATGAAACATCTACTGTCTAAAGACTATAGAATTCTGTTTGTTAATGTGGTAGATTGATCAATGGACACATTGAAATTAAGTTGCCAACAAAGGTCCCTCTAGTCAAGGCTATGGTTTTTCCATGTATGGATATAAGAGTTGGACTGTGAAGAAAGCTGAGCGCCAAAGAATTGATGCTTTTGAACTGTGGTGTTGGAGAAGACTCTCTGAAAGTCCCTTGGACTGCAAGGAGATCCATTCTAAAGGAGAGCAGCCCTGGGATTTCTTTGGAAGGAATGATGCTAAAGCTGAAACTCCAGTACTTTGGCCACCTCATGCGAAGAGTTGACTCATTGAAAAAGACTCTGATGCTGGGAGGGATTGGGGACAGGAGGAGAAGGGGACGACAGAGGATGAGATGGCTGGATGGCATCACTGACTCGATGGGCGTGAGTTTGAGTGAGCTCCGGGAGTTGGTGATGGACAGGGAGGCCTGTTGTGCTGCAGTTCATGGGGTCACAAAAAGTCGGACACGACTGAGTGACTGAACTGAACTGAACTGAAGTGTCTGATGCTGCTTAAAGAAAATACATCAAAGTTTTA
This sequence comes from Neotragus moschatus, assembly GCA_006410615.1. Classification (NCBI taxonomy): domain Eukaryota; kingdom Metazoa; phylum Chordata; class Mammalia; order Artiodactyla; family Bovidae; genus Neotragus; species Neotragus moschatus. Next base: position 391,523 of record SJYA01003188.1, on the reverse strand, counting down.
TATGCTTTGAGTTAATGATCATATGATCACATTAATAAACTACTAATGTAGTGTGAAAAGTTACTAATATGGCTTTTTCTTTAATGATTCATTTAACCTATAAGTGGTAAAACAAAATAAAACTTGTTTTCTTATCAAATGATGTCATTATCCTCTCTTGGAAATATGTTTCCAAAATTCCTAGTGGAGTAAATTACCTCTTATTAAACCGATATATTTAGCTGAGCCCATATTACAATGCTGGACCTTCTTCAAGGGATCTTCCCTACCCAGGGATCAAACTGGCATTGGCAGGCAGATTCTTTACCATTGAGCCACCTGGGAAGCCCAAAGCTGGGGTATAGAGAGGGTTACTTAGGTTGCTGGTATAATTGGCAGAGTCAGACGTACACCCAGATGCTCCTAACCATTATGCTAAACTGGTTTAGCATGGTCTTAGGAAGAATATCACCCATAAAAATACAACTTTTTCTTTCTTGCACTATTTCTTATCTTCTCAGTTGCATGAATTACTTAGAACTGGCTTCGGCTCTTAGGAGTGAAAAACTCAAAATACAGTGTCTTAAACATGAGATACTCTTATTTCTTACCTAAGAGGACTCCAGGTGGGCGGTACAAGGCCGATACGGTAACTCTCCAGTCATTGTGTCCTTGCTCACTCTTTCACCACCCCTCTGAATAAACTTCATTTGTTTTTCTTTTTTTGAAAAAATATTTATTTGGCTGCTGGCACACGTGATCTTTTTTTTTTTTCTCCTTTAGTTGTGGCATGTGGGATCTAGTTCCCTAACTCGCCATCAAACCTAGGTCCCGTGCCTTGGGAGCACTGAATCTTGGTCACTGGGCCACCAGGGAGGTCTCTAAACTTCTTTCCTAAGATTGCTTCCTATACTAAGATGGATGTGAGAACCTCAGCCTTTGTATCTGTCTTACAGACCAGCAGGAGAGTAAATGACCAGAAATAGAAAGAGACTTCTCCCACTGAAACCAGCTTTCTTTAGACAAAGCCCCACACAACACTTCTGCTCTCCTTTCATTGCTCAGAGTTTAGTCACGTGGCCGTGCAAGCTGGGAATTGTGGTCTTTTATTCTGGATAAATGCCTTACTGCATAATGGGTTTCTGCTCCTAACGGAGAACTCTAGGGAGAATGGTATTAGGTATGTGTCTAGCAGTCACCATCCTTGGATCCACATCTCTTCAGACTGATTTCTTTTTATATGTACTGATTTTTTAAGTACATTTTGAACTAAGAGTTTAAAAACCTGACACAGGTGAAGACACAGGTTGAGCAGCAGTAGAATGGGGTTTGGGGGCGCTCATGGCATATGATGAGGGTGATGCAAGAGACAAATTGGAGAGGGCAGAAGTCGTAATTGCTGTAGTTTTCTGGCCAAGATGGTAAAGAATCTGCCTCCAATGCGGGAGACCCGACTTCAATCCCTGGGTAAGGAAGAGCCCCTGGAGAAGGGAATGGCAACCCACTCCAGTGTTCTTGCCTGGAGAACCTCATGGACAGAGGAGCCTGGGGGATGGGCTACAGTCCACGGGGTCGCAGAGAGTCAGACCCGACTGAGTGACTGACACACACAGGGAGGGACTGCCCTGACAGTCCAGTGGTTAAGAGTTTGTCTTCCAGTGCAGGGGGTGTGCGGCTTCGATACCTAGTCATGCAGCAAAGATCCTGCATGCCTTGTGGCCAAAAATGCAAACCCTAAAACAGAAACAATATTATAACAAATTAAATAATGACTTTAAAAATGGTCCATATCCAAACTACAGGGAAACTCTTCCATGAAGTGATAAGTGAAGTCTAATTATGCATTCACCTAAGATGCATGTTGAGAATCAGCCCTGGGATTTCTTTGGAAGGAGTGATGCTAAAGCTGAAACTCCAGTACTTTGGCCACCTCATGCGAAGAGTTGACTCACTGGAAAAGACTCTGATGTTGGGAGGGATTGGGGGCAGGAGGAGAAGGGGACGACCGAGGATGAGATGGCTGGATGGCATCACTGACTCGATGGGCGTGAGTTTGAGTGAGCTCCGGGAGTTGGTGATGGACAGGGAGGCCTGTTGTGCTGCAGTTCATGGGGTCACAAAAAGTCGGACACGACTGAGTGACTGAACTGAACTGAACTGAAGTGTCTGATGCTGCTTAAAGAAAATACATCAAAGTTTTATATGCTTTGAGTTAATGATCATATGATCACATTAATAAACTACTAATGTAGTGTGAAAAGTTACTAATATGGCTTTTTCTTTAATGATTCATTTAACCTATAAGTGGTAAAACAAAATAAAACTTGTTTTCTTATCAAATGATGTCATTATCCTCTCTTGGAAATATGTTTCCAAAATTCCTAGTGGAGTAAATTACCTCTTATTAAACCGATATATTTAGCTGAGCCCATATTACAATGCTGGACCTTCTTCAAGGGATCTTCCCTACCCAGGGATCAAACTGGCATTGGCAGGCAGATTCTTTACCATTGAGCCACCTGGGAAGCCCAAAGCTGGGGTATAGAGAGGGTTACTTAGGTTGCTGGTATAATTGGCAGAGTCAGACGTGCACCCAGATGCTCCTAACCATTATGCTAAACTGGTTTAGCATGGTCTTAGGAAGAATATCACCCATAAAAATACAACTTTTTCTTTCTTGCACTGTTTCTTATCCTCTCAGTTGCATGGATTACTTAGAACTGGCTTCGGCTCTTAGGAGTGAAAAACTCAAAATACAGTGTCTTAAACATGAGATACTCATTTCTTACCTAAGAGGACTCCAGGTGGGCGGTACAAGGCCGATACGGTAACTCTCCAGTCATTGTGTCCTTGCTCACTCTTTCACCACCCCTCTGAATAAACTTCATTTGTTTTTCTTTTTTTGAAAAAATATTTATTTGGCTGCTGGCACACGTGATCTTTTTTTTTTTTCTCCTTTAGTTGTGGCATGTGGGATCTAGTTCCCTAACTCGCCATCAAACCTAGGTCCCGTGCCTTGGGAGCACTGAATCTTGGTCACTGGGCCACCAGGGAGGTCTCTAAACTTCTTTCCTAAGATTGCTTCCTATACTAAGATGGATGTGAGAACCTCAGCCTTTGTATCTGTCTTACAGACCAGCAGGAGAGTAAATGACCAGAAATAGAAAGAGACTTCTCCCACTGAAACCAGCTTTCTTTAGACAAAGCCCCACACAACACTTCTGCTCTCCTTTCATTGCTCAGAGTTTAGTCACGTGGCCGTGCAAGCTGGGAATTGTGGTCTTTTATTCTGGATAAATGCCTTACTGCATAATGGGTTTCTGCTCCTAACGGAGAACTCTAGGGAGAATGGTATTAGGTATGTGTCTAGCAGTCACCATCCTTGGATCCACATCTCTTCAGACTGATTTCTTTTTATATGTACTGATTTTTTAAGTACATTTTGAACTAAGAGTTTAAAAACCTGACACAGGTGAAGACACAGGTTGAGCAGCAGTAGAATGGGGTTTGGGGGCGCTCATGGCATATGATGAGGGTGATGCAAGAGACAAATTGGAGAGGGCAGAAGTCGTAATTGCTGTAGTTTTCTGGCCAAGATGGTAAAGAATCTGCCTCCAATGCGGGAGACCCGACTTCAATCCCTGGGTAAGGAAGAGCCCCTGGAGAAGGGAATGGCAACCCACTCCAGTGTTCTTGCCTGGAGAACCTCATGGACAGAGGAGCCTGGGGGATGGGCTACAGTCCACGGGGTCGCAGAGAGTCAGACCCGACTGAGTGACTGACACACACAGGGAGGGACTGCCCTGACAGTCCAGTGGTTAAGAGTTTGTCTTCCAGTGCAGGGGGTGTGCGGCTTCGATACCTAGTCATGCAGCAAAGATCCTGCATGCCTTGTGGCCAAAAATGCAAACCCTAAAACAGAAACAATATTATAACAAATTAAATAATGACTTTAAAAATGGTCCATATCCAAACTACAGGGAAACTCTTCCATGAAGTGATAAGTGAAGTCTAATTATGCATTCACCTAAGATGCATGTTGAGAATCAGCCCTGGGATTTCTTTGGAAGGAGTGATGCTAAAGCTGAAACTCCAGTACTTTGGCCACCTCATGCGAAGAGTTGACTCACTGGAAAAGACTCTGATGTTGGGAGGGATTGGGGGCAGGAGGAGAAGGGGACGACCGAGGATGAGATGGCTGGATGGCATCACTGACTCGATGGACGTGAGTCTGAGTGAACTCTGGACAGGGAGGCCTGGCATGCTGCGATTCATGGGGTCGCAGAGTCGGACACGACTGAGCGACTGAACTAAACTGAACTGATTAACAGTTTAATGAAAAGTAGTATTTTAAAATTGGATTTCTAGTTCCTTTATGGGGAGGGGTGGATGAAAAAATTCTCACCCATTTGTTTCAGAAAAGATGATTATTGCACTGAGAGAGTCCTAAAGGAAGAAATTCCTTGCTAACTCTCCCTTTCTTACGGGAGATAAGTGTTCTTGTCCATCCCCTTTTAAAGTATGGAAGACATAGTGTATCTTATTTCACATGGTTGTGGGAGTTTTATTATATAAAAAAAGTATTTTGGAAGAAAGCATGTTTCATTGGAAAGGCATTTTCTTCCCACTGAAGATAACAGTAAACTGCACAGTTTTCTAAGCGTACTGGGTGTGTAATTCACAGCTTGGGTTTCATGATTGTTTTCGGTGATATATAAAAGCTTTTCATGAATGTAGAGAATTTTATGTATGGTGTACATTTCAAAAATAATACATGGAACTAAGGGTCATGATCAATACTCTGCTTTCCTGTAAGATAGTGCGCTCTGGAATACAGGGTAGCCAAGTAAAACCTTGTTTATGTTCAGGGGAGAGTAAGAATCTGCTCTTTCAAAGAATCTACCCTGTTTTAAAGGTCTGAATATGAATATTTACCTAACTTGTTCATTATACACACTCTATCAACTGACACATTTTAAATGACTTAAATTTTCAATGAATGATTTAAGACTTTGAACTAGAATGGGAAAATCTTCTATATCTTTATTTCTCAAGTATATCAGGAACAAAATTCTGACCTTAAGGGTCAGATATACTGAACAGATGGTCATGGATCTCACAGAGTTCTGATCTGTCTTTTGTTGCTTTTGTGTTTTCTTCCTGCTGCACAATTAGTAAACCCGGCTTACTAGTGTTAACCTTCTTTGTTTTGTTTGTTTTGTTGCTTGTGGAAACCCAATGAGAGCTTTTCAGAGTGTATTGCAGTCAGAAGTGATTTATTTTGTGTATCTAAGCTGGATTCCAGCTGTTCGAGGTTTTTCTCTTGGACGTCTAGATTTCAGATAGCATCTAGACTGAAAAGACAATTCTGGTTAAGATGCCTATCTGAGTCTTAAGCAGTTTAAGTTCTTTGTTTTCCTAAGTTTCTAAGAAATTTACTTAGATTTGTATGTTAAAAATCACTGTTTATGCTTAAATGTTTATATTGATAGGATTATAAATGCCAAAATTGGTCTTAAAAAATGGCTAGTTTTAAGGAAGAATTATATTGTTTTAAAAATTACTCAGACTTTTCAATTAGCCAAATCAGTAGAACTCAGTAGCCTGTCCTACAGCTTATAATGGAACTTTTCCTTTAGAACTTCTAATTCAGAAGTTACAACCCCTTAATGTGAGGAGATAGATTCCTGTTCACACTTAGCATATGATTTGTGGAAAATTATGATTTATGGTCATATCCTAAATCTTTCCGTTAATTTTTGCTTTTTTATTTTATTCACCAACATGTAAACACTTTCACATCTAGTTTTGATTTATATGACTTGTCAAACTCTTCTGTTTATTATTAAAATTGTTTCATAGCCTTCTTCACAATCCCCTAAACTTAAAAAAAGTTCTAAAAAATAACATTTTCTGAAAAAGTATTAGCTGTCATTATTGTTAGACTACAGATTTATGTTTTTCTTTTTTTAACAAGAACTTCAGTTTTTCTCAGCTTCAAATTATATGCACCTGAAGAAACATCTGTAAAAGTCTCAATGTGGTTTCTTCTAGGTGGATTCTCAGCTATAAAATACTTTTCTTGTATCAGGTGACCTATCAGTTTATTTTTTAAATATCACTTATGATTGCTTCCTTCTTAACTATAATCCTTAGAAGAAAAGCCCCCTTCAAAATTATACACCAGGACTAAAACATATCTTGCTAATTTCAGTCTTGTTGGATTCGGTTGATCAATATCAACTCCCTGGAGCTCCCTAGTACTACAGTATGGTGACATTAACTTACTATGGATTTCTATCAGGTTTTCATGATTCTAGTATCAGTGAAGAGAAGAAAGTTGTACCACGCATTGTATTACTACTCTATTAATTTTAATCTTTAGAAAGTCACTTATAAGTAAGCTCTAGTTACTTTTGTGATTATGTTGAACTGCATCAAGTCTTAGATTTAGAAGTCTTCAATTCTCATTCTGGTTCCTTCTCTAATAATTTATTAGCTGAACAATCCTGGACCAGATTACTTTCTAAACCTGTCTTTTTATCTGTAAAATGAATGTTGTGAGGATCAAATGAAACACCATATAGATGTTATTACCTCCTCATGTTGTGAGTCAGAGGTCTTTTTTATCTTCTTGACCGTAACTGGCTTCACAGATACTGTCTTTCCTAGGACCCTTTATTCCTTGCTGTTTATTTTTATTATCATTTTAGATCTTTTCATTCCCTTGTTCATTGATATTTGTGGTTCTACCACTTAGTCCTTCTAAAAGACTATGGTTATAAAGAAAAATAGAACAAATATATAATATTGTTCATAAAATGGATATCACCCTTTGGAATCTGCACATAGATTTTTAAAGGCTGAGATTATAGATTCAGAAAAAAGTTTCAAACACCAGGGAGGAAAAAGGAGAAAACTGTAAATTGCTTAAAAAAAAACTCTAGGGAAAAGGAGAAAGGAGCTTAACCTGTATTGAATACCTGTCTTGTTCCAAGCATTGCTCTAGATCGATGCATTTGTGTTATTTAAATTATTCCTCCTCCTGTCTTACAGAGGAAGAAACAGAGGACCAGGTATATTAGCTAACATCTTTTTAGTTTATTCAGGTCCCTTCTTATTGTTTATCTGTTTTCCCCCCAGAGATTGTTTGGTAAATATTGTTTACTTTGGGCGTTTGATTTCTATGCTAATGGTGTAGATAGAGTTGGTCTCAAGTGTCCTAGCAAAAGTAAATGAAACTTGAATATTTTTAAACAAGGATACCTGATATGAGATTTATGAGATGTATTTTGTACTGTTTTGGGGAATATAGATCTCCAGACCAGTCTTTAGAGTGGGTGGAATGGGTGTGGCAGTAATTCAGGAAGCCTTCCCCTCCCAAGCTAGAAATGTCAGCAAAACTTGCCAGTCTGAAAGCTGCTGAACGCTAAAAATGACCCTTCTCAGTGTCTGATTTTCTTTCCCACATTCCCTCAGGGCCCAGCTCCCACGATTCTGCCAATGACTCCCTGTCCTGGTAGGCAAAGCAAAAATGCTAATTGTGAATTTGTGAGTTAATGCTGCAACCTTCAGAGCTAAATCCAGCCTTATTTGAAATGAACAGTCAAATAAGGCGGGATTTAGCCCTAAACAATCTCTGCCCGTTTCCCTCAGAGCTTTCCTCCCCATCTCCACTGCTTCACTTATTAGCTCCCAAATGCTCTGCTCCATCCATGTCTCTCTCTGGTTCCACCAGTACCTTCCTAGCTTGTGCCTTTCTGACTTATTTTTTTCAGAAAGGTCCAAATGTCTTGTCTTATGATAGATACTCTGACCTGCCTCAAGTGTAGAATTAGTAGCAGGAGTGAATGAACTCTAGAGAAATAAATACATTTTCAGCTCCCTGTCCTCATATTGCAGAAGGCTAGGCAAGACATTCATAAAATATGATTTGTAAGTGCACTGCTTTCTGAAGAAATCTTTTTTTCCCCCTTAAGGAATTCTAAGAAGCATCTGTTGTATTTCTAGAGCAAATCATCTTTAACCTCTCCTTCATTTTTTGTTTTATTTAAATGAATGGATATTTGAGAAGCCCTTGTCTCCATGTTCAGGCCCCAACAATTTTTCTACTAAAAAAGTCTGTAAAGTGTTACTATTACATTGGGTAATTTTATTTCAAACTGAATACGAGACTGTTATTTTCTTCTGTCCTGCTGGGTGATTGTCTTTTGTGTTTTCACTAGACTCTCCCTCCTCTTTAACCTCTTGGAATTTTGCCTCTGGAGTTTGAATCCCCTTCCTATTTTCTGAAGAAAAAAAAAAAAGATGCAGAACAAGGCATGGCTTGAAGTCAAAAGTAAATTCCTGTATTTAAGTGCTAGCAACCGCTACAGGCTCCATGAGGTCAAAGCCTACCTCTCAGTGACTTGGCTGTTAGGTGACCATATGTTTTAGGAAAGGGCACTGGACCGACTCTGAAAATGTAGAATTTTGATGCATTGTTTGCCAAAAAATCACTCTGTGTATTAGAAGTTTGTCTGGCAGGATACTGAAAACCTAAAATGTAGCCCATACATATAAACTTGTTGGAAGACAAAATAAATTTTTCATCCAGTCCCAGTGAGAAAAACCAAGACAGTCTGGATTTTAGTTTTCCTCCCACTTTCCCTAGTTCCAGCCTCCACAGGGACCCTAATTATTTGGCACTGAAAAGAAGATTATTTTCTGTATTTTAAATAATATTGTTGCTTTTGACTTAGCAGCATTTCAGTTTACATGTGCAAAGGAACATATAAAATTACAAGGGATGTTCACTAATGAAAAATAAAAGTCACTCAGTCGTTTCCGACTCTTTGTGACCCAATGGACTGTAGCCCACCAGGCTCCTCTGTCCATGGAATTATCCAGGCAGGAATACTAGAGTGGGTTGCCATGCCCTTCTCCAGGGGATCTTCCCAACCCAGGGATTGAACCTAGTCTCCTGCATTGCAGACAGATTCTTCACCTTCTGAGCCATCAGGGAAATTGACCCAATGGACACTAGCTAGGATGGTATTTAAGCAAATAATTAATATTTAATTAGAGCTACTGAGATGTTGCTGTACATCAATTTTGCTCATCTTTGAGAAATAGCATCTATAATCCTAAATACGTGTATGTGTGATCTTGGTAGTATCTTTAATATATTTTTAAGCATTTCTAATGTAGGCTCATTAAATGTTTTAAGATGGTTTTTTGTTAGAACATAGATATATCAAATAGTCTAAGCTGTTTTCCTATAAAGTATTGCACGAGTATGTTCCACCTTTCAAAACTGGTAAAGCAAGAGCATATTGCAGAAAGTCAGCTTGTAACAAATATAGATGGTGCACACAAAGTCACTTCAGTTGTTCCAACCCTTTGCAGCCCTATGGACTGTAGCCTGCCAGGCTCCTCTGTCCATGGGCTTCTCCAGGCAGGAATTCTGGAGTGGGTTGCCATGCCCTCCTCCAGGGGGCCTTCCCAATCCGGGACTTGAACCTGCATCTCTTGTTTCCTACATTGGCAGGCAGGCTTTTTACCACTCACTGGTGCTACTTGGGAAGCCGACAGATGGTACTATAAGCAATGTGCTCTAGTCTTATTTCAACAGAACTCAGTTATTTGCTGTACTTAGTTCAACAGATCTCAGGTGATTTTCACATATAGGAATTATTAGACTAACATAGAAATAGGTGGGCTTCCCTGGTGGCACAGTGGTAAAGAACCTGCCTGCAGTGTAGGATGCATGGGAGACACAGATTCAGTTCCTGGGTGGGAAGAGCCCCTAGAGGAGGAAATGGGAACCCCCTCCAGTATTCTTGCCTGAAAAACTCATGGAAAAGAAGAGCCTGGGGGGCTGCTGTCCATAGCGTTGCAAAGAGTCAGACACAATTGAGTGGCTGGGCACACACATAGAAATAGATAAGCCATCTGAAGGTAAAATATAATTGTGAACATTTGAGTACTTAGTTTGCCCATTTATATTAGAAGGTACTTTACTTTGGGTAGAATGTTAATTTTATAATATTTTTCTTACTTAAAATCTATAAAGGGATATCTTCAGTAGCCTTCAAACTGAATGTTTAAACCCATTTCATATCAGTTTAGTATTGGTTGAATTATATTTAAATTTGAGAACCCAGAAGCAGGTTGCAACTGTATCAAGTTGGAGCAAATCATAAAAAATTGCAGATCATAGTNGGGCCTTCCCAGTCTGGGACTTGAACCTGCATCTCTTGTTTCCTACATTGGCAGGCAGGCTTTTTACCACTCACTGGTGCTACTTGGGAAGCCGACAGATGGTACTATAAGCAATGTGCTCTAGTCTTATTTCAACAGAACTCAGTTATTTGCTGTACTTAGTTCAACAGATCTCAGGTGATTTTCACATATAGGAATTATTAGACTAACATAGAAATAGGTGGGCTTCCCTGGTGGCACAGTGGTAAAGAACCTGCCTGCAGTGTAGGATGCATGGGAGACACAGATTCAGTTCCTGGGTGGGAAGAGCCCCTAGAGGAGGAAATGGGAACCCCCTCCAGTATTCTTGCCTGAAAAACTCATGGAAAAGAAGAGCCCGGGGGGCTGCTGTCCATAGCGTTGCAAAGAGTCAGACACAATTGAGTGGCTGGGCACACACATAGAAATAGGTAAGCCATCTGAAGGTAAAAATATAATTGTGAACATTTGAGTACTTAGTTTGCCCATTTATATTAGAAGGTACTTTACTTTGGGTAGAATGTTAATTTTATAATATTTTTCTTACTTAAAATCTATAAAGGGATATCTTCAGTAGCCTTCAAACTGAATGTTTAAACCCATTTCATATCAGTTTAGTATTGGTTGAATTATATTTAAATTTGAGAACCCAGAAGCAGGTTGCAACTGTATCAAGTTGGAGCAAATCATAAAAAATTGCAGATCATAGTCTGTATCAGAATTTTTAAGTTGTAAGTAATCCTCAGAATCATTCAATTCTATCTTTTTGTTTTATAGTTAGAGAAAGGATGAGAAACATAAGTTTCATTTTAAGATCTTGTAACTATTTAGTGAAAGAGCCAGAATTAAAAATGAGATTCTCAGACTGTCTTTGGCCTAATCAATTAGGGAGTCTAAAATGGGAGAATACTCACTAGAAGGAAAGGAATTAACCTCTCAGTATATCAGGCCATATTTATCTACTGACCTATTTGTGGATGACTGATCTTTTCTGTTGGAATTCATGATAACCTTAAGACCGAAATTCATGATAACCCTAAGACCGTTCTAAGTCATTAACGTTGTTGACTCTGATAAAGTAAATGGAACATTGGCCAAGTAGGAGTAGCTGTGTTTTCTTTCTCCTGCATTTCGAAATTATCAATGTCACAGGATCGATATCTAAAAAATACTTTCCAGATGGCTTTGTTTTTGTTTACTGAACTGTATTTTACAGTGGAAGCCTTTGAAAGAATATGGGCCTTCCCAATAGTTTTGGATGACCTTTAATTCCCCCCTGTTCCTAGTTTAGGCTGGTTAGAGAGGATTTTGTTTTGTTTTTAAGATAAGTGTGACTGTTTGCATATAAATCTGTTGTCACATTTTATGTGTATATTCAAAAAACTTGGTTTTTCCAAAAGTTTGATAAAACCTTTTTATTCTAATTTTCTACTTTGGTAGAATTTTACTTCTCATAAAGCTTGAAGGAAAATTCGAGTATCTTTTTCTACAGTTTTCAAAAATATCAGGTTATTCTTGTAACCAGTACCCTAATCTTCCTTCCCCCTGCCCAGTTCAGTTCAGTTCAGTTCAGTCGCTCAGTCATGTCTGATTCTTTGCGACCCCATGAATCGCAGCACGCCAGGCCTCCCTGTCCATCACCAACTCCTGGAATTCGCCCAAACTCACGCCCATCGAGTCCGTGATGCCATCCAGCCATCTCATCCTCTATCGTCCCCTTCTCCTCCTGCCCCCAATCCCTCCCAGCATCAGAGTCTTTTCCAATGAGTCAACTCTTCACATCAGNTATATAATTTAATCTTTGCATTACTCAAATGATCTTCAGCACAGTGTCTTCAGTATGTTAGATGCCTGGTAAATGGTGAGTGAATAAAAAGATGCTATAGTGTTTAACCAATATGTGAGTTTCCTTCTAACCAATTCAATGAGTAAAAAAAGGACAAAAGAATTCTGACATGATACTTACTCAGTGTTTCTCTTTTTGTCATTGTTGTCCCCTAGTTATCCATGTTCTTTGGGATCATAATTTCAGAAAATTCTGTCTACATCCTTTGTTTTAATTATTAATTTTTTGCCTTCTAGCAAAACTTTTATAGCAGTATTAATTAGTGAAGTTGACTGACTTTCACATTCTCTGCCAAGGTGTTGGTGAAATAGAGACGAATAACTTTTACAGTGTTTAATCTGTTCCTAAATGTTCAGATATTGATGTTTTTAATTAAACAAACTATACAAATAATATATAAATGTATACTTATAGAAAATTTAAATGATATGTGAATATAGAGAGTAAAAAGTTATATTCTTTCTTCATGTCTTTTAACCCATGCCCTGGAGGAGGAAATGGCAACCCACTCCAGTATTCTTGCATGGAAAAAAGTCCCATGGACCGCAGAGCCTGGCAGGCCACAGTCCATGGGGTCGCAAAGCGTTGGATACAGCTGAGCAACTAAACACTCACTTCATGCTAGTAACTGTTTGGGGTGTATACTTTTGATCACTTTTTATAACATTCTATATGTATACAGAAACAGCATTTTATGTTTTATCATGAATAATATTTTAGCATTGATGCTTAATATATCAAAAATGTAACCTTCTATCATTGAGAATATAGAATTACTTCTTTTACTTAGCAGTGTTTCTTACAGGTCTTTCTATACCATATATATATTTATGGAGGTAGCTGGTCTTGTAATCTTATAGTTAAAAAAAGAGAAGGTGTCTTTCAGTCTTTGCAGGAGTAAGTTCTGTGTGTAAATTTAAGCAAATGTAATAATATTAGTAGCAGCCAGTAATCTCAAAATAAATTCAGGGATTTGTACGGATGTTTTATTTCTTTTTAATTCTTGATGGAAAAATCATTATTTATAGATGATTTGGAATAATCCATTTGTTTCCATCATTATTTTAAATAGTAACAGTGGCAGTACATAAAATGGTAATAAGTGATAAAACTTCCAAATTGGAAATCATTTCAGGAGCCATTCTGGCAGTCATTTACTTCCAGCCCTCTTCCAGGAGGCGGCNTTCTTGATGGAAAAATCATTATTTATAGATGATTTGGAATAATCCATTTGTTTCCATCATTATTTTAAATAGTAACAGTGGCAGTACATAAAATGGTAATAAGTGATAAAACTTCCAAATTGGAAATCATTTCAGGAGCCATTCTGGCAGTCATTTACTTCCAGCCCTCTTCCAGGAGGCGGCAAGATGGAGCCCCCAGTGATTTGCTGTAGGCTGACAGGCAAATTAGGACTAGTTTCTGTTCCATTGCATCGTGCACTGCTTTAGAAATATTTAAGAGGAGATTTATAAAAGTATATTTTTTATGTCTATTATATCTAGCCAAATAAACGAAAACTGACTAGACAAAAAATTGTAGGAGTCAAAGTAGTTCTCAGTGTTTTCAGGTTACTAGAAAGCGCATAATAAAACAGCACATTTACATTCAATGTTGGTGCCAAATGTTAGGATGTTCTTAGAGATTTTATGACTGTGTAGAATAATAGGAACATGAGTATCGGCTATCACTAAAAGTCTCATGTTAGTGATATTTACTTGGGGGAACTTAATGCAGTTTAACTAAAAGTTTTTCAGAAGTAATATTTTGCATGCCTATGAATTTGTTTTTAAAGGAAAATGTGCAAAAAATGTTTGTGAAATCACATCAGAGCTAGAAATTCTTCCAAAAATGGTTTACTAGTGACCTCTGCTGGTACAATGTTGTAATGAAGTATATTTCGTATCTTCAAAAAAATATATCCCAGATATCATGAGACGTTTCCAGGATCTCGTGGAAGTAATTTTGTGGACGTTAAGAATGAAATAAAGAATCTTTCTGGGCAGAGCTGTTTCTTTTACCAACACTTGCATTTCTAATTGAAAAAAATTATCTTTATGGATTCCCTCCTATTTTACCAAAAGTAGTATTCTAATAGGAGAAGGCAATGGCACCCCACTCCAGCGCTCTTGCCTGGAAAATCCCATGGACGGAGGAGCCTGGTGGGCTGCAGTCCATGGGGTTGCTAAGAGTTGGACACGACTGAGTGACTTCACTTTCCCTTTTCACTGTCCTGCATTGAAGAAGGAAATGGCAACCCACTCCAGTGTTCTTGCCTGGAGAATCCCAGGGACGGGGGAGCCTGGTGGGCTGCCATCTGTGGGGTCGCACAGAGTCAGACATGACTGAAGTGACTTAGCTGCAGCAGCAGCATTCTAATAACAATAATATCAAACTTCTTAATTCTTTCTTATATATAGTATGCAATTCCAGCCTGACCCTCTATGATTAGTTGTTTATCAGCTAAGTTGTTTGATATAATGCTGCAAATTCTTTTCCCCTCTTTGTCTCCTGGTTTTGTTTTATATCGTAGGTAGCACTGCTGCTGCTAAGTCGTCTCAGTTGTGTCCAACTCTGTCCGACCCCCTAGACAGCAGCCCACCAGGCTCCTCCATCCCTGGGATTCTCCAGGCAAGAACACTGGAGTGGGTTGCCATTTCCTTCTCCAATGCATGAAAGTGAAAAGTGAAAGTAAAGTCGCTCAGTCATGTCTGACTTAGCGACCCCATGGACTGCGGCCCACCAGGCTCCTCCGTCCATGGGATTTTCCAAGCAAGAGTACTGGAGTGGGGTGCCATTGCCTTCTCATAGGTAGCATAGAACCTTGCAATTGTAGAGATTTAGTAACTGTAGTTATTTATGGCATTTGCACAAACTTTAATAGGAGAATTTGTGTATACATGAGTTAAATGCATTCTTTTTATGCCCACTCAAAAAATGAAAAAATTTAGAGTGACTTTGTATTAGAGAATGGTTTTATTAGCGAAATGAATTTTTGTTTTTCTTTTATGGAAGAGATTTTCTGCATTACAAGTTATGGAGGAATAAAAAATGCTCATTTTCTTGTTTTCTTTATTGATACTTAATTCCTAGATGAAACCTCTCCCTTGAACTCAAATCTGCTTACCCAGCTGCTTGCTTCCCTAATATTTCCATTTACAGCTCACGTGCATCTCAAACTTAACGCATTTGAAACAGAACATTGATTTTTCTTTTCAAAACCTGTTTCTCTAATAGTCTTCCTCACTTCAGTAAATGGATATTTTATCCTTCCATTCGCTCAAACCAGAAATCTTTTAATAATTTGTAAATTCTCTATCGTACCCCACATTCATTTAAACCATCTAGAAATTCTGCCCACTCTGTCTTGAAATGCATTCAGAGACATTCCTGTCCACGTCTGCCACTGCAGCCTGGTCCAGCTGCAGGCACCATTCTCCTCCTAATTAGGAGGAGATTCTACCCTTGCCCTCCTGTAGTCTGTTTTCCAACCAGCAGCCAGTCTATTATCTTAGAATTTAAGACAGCTCTTTTCACTCCTCTGCGGAGTACCACGCCTGCTGTGCCTGTAGGAACTGCAGACAACTCGCCCCCTCATCTCCTACCACTGATACAGAGATCTCATCTCCAACCGCTGCTTCTCTCCAGCTTAACCCCTGGCTGTTCCCCTTACACACCATGTAGAGTCCTCGTCCTTCAAACTGAAATACCCTTCCCTCATTTCAGTAAGGTTTCTGATCAATTACCAAACTCCACCTCCTCAGAGAGGCCCTTCTGGGCCACAGTTCTCCGGCAAGAATACTGGAGTGGGCAGCCATTACCCCCTCCAGGGGATCTTCTAGGGATCGAACCCAGGCCTCCTGCCTTGCAGGCGGGTTCTTTACCTTCTGAGCCACCAGGGAAACCTGCTCCCTGACCACACTAGGTTAAAAACAAACACAAAAGGCCCAGGCTGATACTATCTCTCCCCTTTTCCTGCTTTGCTTTTTGCCATAGTAGTTATCACCACATGACATACTTAGTTTTAAAAATCCTCTCTCTTCCCCCGTCTAAAATATTAGTGGTAGGAAAGCAGAGACCCTGTATTGTCCACTGTTACATCCTTAAAGCCGAAACCAGAGCTTGCACATAGTAGGCATGACATAGTAGTGTCTGTGGAATAAATCAACCAGCCGTAATATCTGAATGAAGAATGTGATTTGATTTACATTATAATAACCAGATCCATCTCATAGTGAGGCACCTTTTAATGTGATCTCTTTTGTATAAATCTTTATGTTTATATCATACTTTTTACATTGAACACAGATTTCTGTAGTGTTTCATAGTTAGGTTAGGGCTCAGACGATACTTTTGATGTCACAATGCAGGCCAGTATTGCTGTTTTAAACATTCTTTTTCTGGGAATAATTACTTTTTTGTCCTTTTGACATAGACGTCTGACCCTCAATTACATTAAGAGACCTTATACACATGAATGGAAGGCAGAATAGCCCCTTGTGAATCCATGCTAAGACTATCAATATGAAGTGCTTCCCACAGGGTTCTGCTGAAAGAGCCAAACTTCCATCATAATGAAATTGCAAATTCATTTGTGGATGCCCTTTTATATTTGAAAGCTACTTTTTGATGTTTGGTCTGCAGTTAGATTTATTGTTTAAGGTCACAAATAATGCAATCCTGACTAGACCAAGTTGTCAGAATCCTTTATTTAGCATTGCACAAAGACAAATGGCTATCCTTTAACAATAACATACCAACACCAAAATTTGTTCCCAGTTGTACATAATCTTTTAATCAATCTGTTGCTCTCTGTTTTCCAGTCAGTAGACTCCCAGCCTACCTCCTCACCACCCCATCTATCTAGAAATTACTCAATTATGGGTTTTAAATGACTGAGAAACACTTTCTTCAGATGAAAACAGATAACTGGAAGAATTTTAATGCTGTAATTTTCCCATGCACATTTTTAGCTTAACATATGAATTATTTTGCCTTTACCCTCATCTGTACAGGATAGATACTTATGTAGTATGTTAGCTAAATTCTCTGGTTACATTCTTGCTGTTAACATGACCACAAAGTGGATTATGGTACTTAATTGAATTCTTAATTCTTTAAAACATCTCAGTGAAACATGGATTAAGTTTTTTCCCTGAGATCCTATAATGTCCTCCAATAAAAATGTATATTTAAAAATTTTGAGACAGATTTCTTATATGTTTGTTGATTTCCTTTGTGACCTTTCATATAAAAGGCATACAGATAGAACTGCCTAATTAGATTTAAGGCTATGCTTTTTGTCTGTGAATACCCAGTGTCTAATAGTAATATATGTTAGAGAATCATTATATGACCAATCTATAGTTTCTCCAAGGAATTTTAATACCAGAAACACAAAGATTCTCTGGTAACTTGATGACTCCTACAGTGGAGCAGACCATTAAGACCAGTATATAGTAAGGCCCCCATTTTAAAATCTTGCTTAAATACTTTTTACCAATGAGAGACTCTTCCCTTCTCCCCTGCCTTTAATTGCCCTGTAGCTTGGGTCTTCCCCAGTTAAAAGGAATACATTGTTTTAGGTAGAGGTGGAAGAGAAAACCGTGACTTTTAAGTCAGATGAATTCTGACTACGATCTATTTTGTGACCTCTGGGAGATTGCTGCATGTTGGGGGCCTCTGCGCAGCTGTGACATAGAGGTACACCTGATTATAGGGTTATGGTATAACTGAGTGAGACAGCACATGTAAAGGGCTGCAGACAGTGTCGAGCGTTGGTGGACGCTCAGTGATACTTGCAGTCTTCTCTCTGTGCTCTTCTCCACCCGCGTTCCTCATGCTGCGTTATCTGTTCCAATTGGGCTTAGTCAGAAGTTAGAACTGTTGAACTGAACGTGAAGCCTTTTTGTACCTGCCAACTGTACATTGTTCTGCACTCACTGCATTAATAAGAGGAGTCAGGACCCTGAATTGACCTGTATATAAACACACCCAGCGGGTGTATGTGGCCTTTTTCTTCACAACAAATTGCTCCCCCAGGATTGGGTAGAATGAAAAATACTCCACTCGCAGCCTTCCTTTTAAGTCCACATGTATGCCATAGAAGATTTAATTTAAATCTCCCTTCAGCCTACAAATTTGAGAATTGAGCTTTAAATTGTGTTAATATGACATGGGGAGGCGTTATCATTTTAATCATTTTGTGTTAGGTGGCTTGTTTGTTTGACCATTTGTACTGCTCAGGTCACTGTCCTAAAAGAATTTCACCTTAACAGAAAATCATTTTCAGGAAAAATTTTAATAGCTATTTAATACTGCTTTATATTTCAAAATAAGTTACCGTTTTATTATTGTAAATTTTTGTTGTTTTAGGTGCAAAGATGGTTTGAAAGGATTTACATTCTCTGCACTTAGGTAAGTTGCATCTTTTGTATACCTTTATGATTAGAGAATTTACAAGTTAGCTTTTTTTCTTAATGTAATGTCACTGTACATAATTATTTATTTATGACTCCACTTTTAAGTTGCAAGTAATTTTAAAAGTTACAAAAGTGGCTTTGTGGACATTTCACTAACAGAGTAATTTATTAATTTTCCTCCTAAAAGTCAGTCAGTCAGTCAGTCAGTCACTATTTGGGGGGCCTATTGTGTGCCTTATACTATAGGGTGTTAAAGAAGATTACAAGAACTCTCTGTTCAAAGAGCTTGGAAAGACAAAGCTACACGTGAAGAATTACTGGAAAACTAAGTCCTTAATTGTGTGGCAGATTATAGGCTTTGTTAGGGCAGGACTCATGCTTTATCAAACACATTTTGGATTATAAGCTTCACTAGAGTCACTGGCCTCTTCTTTTCACCTGGTAGTTCATCTCCTATCACAGTAATTGACACATAGCCGATACTGTAAAGAAGTTGGTTAGCATTGAATTTTATAGTTCATCAAGCATTTTCACATACGTTAGGAATTAAGCTTTCTATAATATTGAATGGAATATTTTGGTTGTGGAAATTCTTTGGTAACAGTAACTGCATCATTACACACAGCAGTAATTTCTTTGTGTCATATGTTTCATTAAATGAAACTTACTAGAAAATATCTTTTTATTGTTGTTGCCCTGGCTGTATCGAATTCTTTGTTAAACTGAAAGTTGGTAGCGAAATCAAAAGTTGGTCTTCCTAGAAGAAAACTTTACCTTATTCCTGAGTCTTTCCTTAGACTCCCAGAATTCTTGCAATAACTCATTAGTGCCTGATATTTGAATGTGTCTTCTTCAAATCTGCTTAAAATGAAGGACTGACTTGGACTATTTGCACTTAACATTTTCTCTGTATTATAGGAACATATTCTGGAAAGATGGTTATTAACTCTTGTTAGTTCTGTCAGATAACAGTGGAAGTTATGGGAATAGAAGGAGTCAAGGACAGAACCGTGAGAGAAGTGCCAGTGCAGAACTCTGAAAATAGGCTTCTGAAAGTAGATGAAGCCTGATTCCTTATAGTTTAAAGCACAGTTAGTGTACAAAGCCTGAAGACTAAGATTCCAGGCATTATCACAAGTTCAAATAATTGCGGTTATTTCTGGCTGTAACAGGATGCCTTTTTCATGCTAAGTCATGGAAATTATGGTATTTACTCATAGTGTTGCTGTGAGGGTTAAATGGTATATTTGTAAAGTACTCAGTACTGTGCCTGTCATATAGTCATAAATGCTCAGATTGAATACTATATTCATTCACTGTGTATTACCCAAGTATTACATGCCCCGCACTATGCCAGGCACTGGATATAATAGTAAAGAAGGGGTTCCTTGGGCTGTGAGAGCACAGAGAAAGGAGGCTTGCAGCAGGGGCAGTGTCTCCAAGGAAGTGAGCTCTACTTTGAATGGTCAAAGTAGAGCTTTCAGTGGTCCTGGCCAAAATAGTGACAGTGTTATGAAAGGTGTGAGAGATGACATTGTATCTCTTCTAGCACAGTTTTGTCTTCTTAAGGAACAGTAGTACAGATCCTAAACTCTCCATTAACACTTTACCAAGCAGTTACCAAGGAGGCACAGCTGCCCCCTGGTGGCAAACAATCCCATTGCACGCTCCTTACAATTTGATAAACTAGATGTTTTAAGTTTGTCTTAAGGAGATGAGTTGCCCTTGTTGATAGGAACCATTTTCTCAAACCTAAGAATATTTAAATTTGTCATAGCCCACATGTTGCAGAATTTTAGTGTAGTGTTACCGATCCCGTGTTTTATCTCTATTTTGTGGTGTTTTCTGGAAGTTCAGCAGGCACAGTTGACTAAGGAAAGCTTAGCTATTCTTTGTAAGAGCAGCAACTCTTTTGGTAATGGTACAGGAACAGAGATGAAAACTCCAATAAGGGATACTAGGACTGATATCTAATGGTTGGTAATGTTTTCTTTGTACTATCTTTGGAAAAATATAGTCCAGTTCTCATGAAACAAGAATAATGTCTTCTCCTAGGTATTAGATTTTTTTCCCAAGAGAAATAAGTAGATTAGAATGACATCAAACTTAAGATTTTCCAATGAGATAATGTGGGGAAGACACAGAACCTTAACACCTTCTGTTTCTCATTCTTTCCTTCCCTCTGTTTCTCGTGTGTGTGTGTGTGTGTGTGTGTGTGTGTGTGTGTGTGTGTGTGTGTAGATGACCATCTACTGTATTGTAGCTGTTTTGTGACTCACAGTGACATCAGATATAAATTTAGAGTAAAAGACGAGCAATGCATTCAGTTGCAGCTATCAGTACATTTTAGAGAAAAAAATAGAAATTTTGTCACTAATGAGTAGATCCAAGTTAATAGTTCATCTGCTTTTCTGTTTGAAAAAACTTTAAGGTGCCTAATGCTCTAAAAAAGGCGGTGACCTAAGTTAAAGGCGGTAACTTGACTTCATCCAAGTCCCATGCTGTACTCACTTGGTTAATTTGATTTTTAGATGCTGCATTTGTTAAATAGCTGTTAGCAGTTGTTGAGTATTCAGATTGCAAAAGGCCATTTTTTTTTAAAAGGATGATTAGATTTTATATAAGTTGCAGAAAATATTATTTCAAATGATAAGGTTCTATTCGCAGTGTATTTGTATATAAACAAAATCAGTTTATTTTCTCACTGATTTTTTTTTTTTTTAAGGTGAAAAAATGCCTCTCATTGTGTTCTTCTCTTTAGGTTCATTGTTGGGAAGGAAGAAATTCCCACACATTCTTATTCACCAGAGGCAGCCTATGCAAAAGTGGAACAAAAGGCTGAGAAACAGGAGGAAAAACCCAGAGGAATGAATATAATTGCTCTAGTCAGGAAGCTTGTGGATTCAGTGTGAGTTCTTTATCTTGATACTTTAGCACATTTTGTCACTGTTTTATATGATATTTTTGCCATGCCAAAGTTTTCTCTTTTTTTCTTTTCAAGTAATGAATTTTTTTTATACCAGAAACTGTGCATAGAGTTTTATAGAAAAGGCACAAGATGGTGAGAAAGTATATTTATTATTTCTGGCAGGACTATAGATCATTATATGCCTTTAAAATAGATTTACGTGCAATTGAAATCCTTTCCTATTTCAAACTAAGCAGAGTTGCAAGAGGCTAGAATAGGGAACTTTAGGAAACAGATTAATACTTGCTATGAACAAAGCTAGTGGAGGTGATGGAATTCCAGTGGAGCTATTTCAAATCCTATAAGATGATGCTGTGAAAATGTTGCATTCAGTATGTCAGCAGNTAGAGTTTTATAGAAAAGGCACAAGATGGTGAGAAAGTATATTTATTATTTCTGGCAGGACTATAGATCATTATATGCCTTTAAAATAGATTTACGTGCAATTGAAATCCTTTCCTATTTCAAACTAAGCAGAGTTGCAAGAGGCTAGAATAGGGAACTTTAGGAAACAGATTAATACTTGCTATGAACAAAGCTAGTGGAGGTGATGGAATTCCAGTGGAGCTATTTCAAATCCTATAAGATGATGCTGTGAAAATGTTGCATTCAGTATGTCAGCAGATCTGGAAAACTCAGCAGTGGCCACAGGACTGGAAAAGGTCAGTTTTCATTCCAATCCCAAATAAAGGCAATGCCAAAAATGTTCAAACTACCACACAGTTGCACTTATCTCACACCATAGCAAAGTAATGCTCAAAATTCTCCAAACCAGGCTTCAACAGTACATGAACCGTGAACTTCCAGATGCTCAATCTTTATTTAGAAAAGGCAGAGGAACCAGAGATCAAATTGCCAACATCTGCTGGATCATGGAAAAAGCAAGAGAGTTCTAGAAAACATTTACTTTTGCTTTATTGACTATGCCAAAGTCTTTGACTGTGTGAATCACAACAAACTGTGGAAAATTCTGAAAGAGATGGGAATACCAGACCACCTGACCTGTCTCCTGAGAAATCTGTATGGAGGTCAAGAAGCAACAGTTAGAACTGGACATGGAACAGCAGACTGGTTCCAGATCAGGAAAGGAGTACGTCAAGGCTATATATTGTCACCCTGATTATTTAACTTATATGCAGAGTACATCATGCATAATGCTGGGCTGGATGAAGCACAAGCTGGAATCAGGATTGCCGGGAGAAATATCAGTAACCTCAGATATGCAGATGATACCACCCTTATGGCAGAAAACGAAGAAGAACTGATGAAAGTGAAAGAGGAGAGTGGAAAAAGTTGATTTAAGACTCAACATTCAGAAAACTAAGATTATGGCATCTGGTCCAACCTTTTCATGGCAAATAGATGGGGAAACAGTAGAAATAATGATAGAATTTATTTTTCTGGGCTCCAAAATCACTGTAGATGGTGACTGCAGTCATGAAATTAAAAGATGCTTGCTCCTTGGAAGAAAAGCTATGCTCAACCTAAGACAGCTTATTAAAAAGCAGAGACATTACTTTGCCAACAAAGGTCCGTCTAGTCAAAGCTATGGTTTTTCCAGTAGTCATGTGTGGATGTGAGAGTTGGACTATAAAGAAAGCTGAGCACTGAAGAATTGGTGCTTTTGAACCGTGGTGTTGGAGAAGACTCTTGAGAGTCTCTTGGACTGCAAGGAGATCCAACCAGTCCATCCTAAAGGAGATCGGTCCTGGGTGTTCATTGGAAGGACTGATGTTGAAGTTGAAATTCCAATACTTTGGCCACCTGATGTGAAGAGCTGGCTCTTTTGCAAAGACCCTGATGCTGGGAAAGATTGAGGGCAGGAGGAGAAGGGGACGACAGAGGATGAGATGGTTGGATGGCATCACTGACTCAATGGTCATGAGTTTGAATAAACTCCTGGAGTTGTTGATGGACAGCGAAGCCTGGTATGCTGCAGTCCATGGTGTCACAAAGAGCAACTGAGTGACTGAACTGAATCAAATGTGCCATGTGTGGAAAGGAAAAGTTCTGAAAGATGTAGGTAGATATAGGAATAATGAGGAACAAACCTTAGGTAAAAGCTATGTTGCAAGAGTGGAACTTTTTAGAGCTTTGGAAATAAAATCTTTATCTGTACATTATACAAAGAAATGTATGTTTCATACAAATACATCTTCAGTTACATTTCAAATATTTAAGGTATTTTAGAAAATACATTTAATGGTTTAAAATTGGAATATCAGCCAATAAAAGTAGTCTTGTAGTGATATTTTAGACAGTGTAGAATGAGGAGGCAATGTAGAAAGTTAAGGGGTCAGTTACAGGACGGGGATCCCCTTTAAGAAATATGAAGACCCATGTTTGACTCATTTTGCTCCTCCTGGCCTTAGGACTTTAAACAAAGTGATTTAATCACTTTCTACTCCAAAGTCCTCATCAGTTAGCTGGGGCTAATAACCTCTGTTAAGGAGTATTGTGTGCATTAAATGAAATAACATAAGACTTTCTTCACATGCAGGAGCACAGAGTGGGTACTCAGAATTTTTACTGAATGTAAAAGACGTTCTCTCCATTTTAGCATACACAGCGGAAGAAGGTAATAGGAAAGGAAGGGATAGTAGACGGCAGGGGTAATTGTGGAAGTGGACCTAACTGTGATAGGGAACCCCGTTAATGGGAACCAGGTCAACCAGAGCCACAGGGGAATGCAGAGAATGTGTGATGTGGGTGGACGAAGCCTTGGCTGTCAGAGCTGATCCAGTCGTGGCGGAACTCGTCAGGGCAGCCTCGGTGAGTCGGCTGGTGTGAAGGCAGCTGCAAGATGCAGGCAGAGCAGATCATAGAGGAGACGCTTGGGGCGGCACGCGGGAAGCCGTTTTAATGGAAGGCTAGGAGAGAATGAACGACAGTTTAGTTGCTATCGGAATGCTGGTTCACTAACAAAGAGAGTTGAACAGTCTCTCTGTGGTGCTGGTGGCCGTGCTGAGAGACGCCTTTGAAGAGGACACTTAGACGTGTCCACATACCTAGAAGTTTGGAGAGTGATGGTTTACATAAGGCAGCGCTTCTCCGAGTCACCCCTTTTCGGGCCCCTCGCTTTAATCACTCAGCAGCTTGACGAGACCAGATACGTCATATCACTCTAATGACAGGAGGAATGAGCTACCGCTGTTGCTCTTGACTCGGAAAGGCTGCCTGTGCGCTCCAGCTGCAGTGCAGCGCTGGATTTCGGAGAACGCCTGATAGTCAGTTTGCAAATGGAATTAGAGAGCCAGAGTATCACTCTACAAGTTGTCGTTATAAACAAGAAAGAGTTAATGTGTTCCAACCATGAAGATAATTAGTTAACTGTGGTCTGAAAGAGTTATAAAGACTGCTTTTTTTGGGACATGAACTGTTTAAAGAGAGAGAGAGAGAGATAAGAGAGAGAAAGTTAAGCGCACATTATGTATTCTGCTTGCTTCTTTATGCCTCAAGTGAATAAATAATCCTGAAATCGACATACCAAATAACTAAAATAAGTGTCTTGAACAGTAGTCTTCCCGGCATAAATGTTTATTAAACACCAGAGGACTAATTGGTTTACAATTAAATCACACATAACCTACTTTGAATTCCCACATGATCTATTTCTATGTTTATTTTTAAAATGGAATTTTAAATTCTAATACTGTATCAGGTTTCTTTCACAGATGTTTTCTCTCAAATATAATTAAGTCTAAATTCCTGTAACCTGAGCGCATTCTCATTATGATTTTTGCTCAAGTCCTGACTTCATGGATGATTTATGACCGTTAGACGCTACAATGAGCAATCTAAAACTTCCAAAAGATTTGGCAGAGTACAGAGATAACATATACATATTTTTCATATCTAGTCACAAATATTTACCAACATGGCTTTCTGTTCCACGATTAAGTATTTTGACTGCAGTTGAGTATTTTACAGTGTGTCAAATGGTGAGCAGCAAAGGAAAAAAAATCTAGTATCTTTGCTTCTGTATGTCCCAGGAAATCAAAAGATGTACACATTTAGAAATGAGTTGATAATGTTTTTTCCCTTTTTGGTTAGAGAGTTTTAAGCAGATCCACACACAGACATCCACACGTGTACACACACACAATTTAACTTTTTCTGTTCCTTTGGTTTATTTTCAGATGTAAGCATGGACCAAGGCATAGATGTTGCAAACACTATGAGGATAATTGCATCTCTTATTGCATTAAAGTAAGTATATAAAATCTGATAACCACAGGGGAATATGTGTGGAAAGAACTTATTTATTAAAACATAATTTCAAAGTAAATGGAAAAATTGACAGTAATTGCTATAATTTGCATTTGACTTGCCGAATAAGATACTTCTGAGAAATAGGTGACAATTTAGCTTTTAGGATTCACTTACCAGATCTTTTGTTAAATAATTTTGAGATTGGCTTGCTTATTTAACGTAAAACAAAATATTCGGTTGGCCAAAAAGCTTGTTCGGATTTTCTGTACAATCTTATAGGAAAACTCTAATGAACTTTTTGGCAGATGAAGCAGATGAAGAAGATGAAGCAGCAACAACAAAAGCGACCGAGAAGTAAAGTCATTAAAATTCGTAAATACTTTGCAGTGTATCCTCACTAGAATATATCTGAGAACAAGGCCCCTGGACCGTGCTGTGTGCTAGGGGCTCAGCAGCCACGCACATAGGCTACCCAGTGTGGGACAGTGGCATTTGCTTTTGGACTTGTGAAGCTGTTACATTTTTTTAAGGCATGAAGGTAACTGGAGCATGTCCACAGTTGTTCTACATTAAGAAAGTTAGTTATGCCACTGGCATAAATTCCCCGCTCCCTAATATATGAGTGTACCAGAGCAGAGCTCCCCACCCCCACCCCCGGCCCCCATCCCCTGCCGAC
>SJYA01003188.1:278710-364685 GCA_006410615.1 Neotragus moschatus | reverse complement strand
CCGACCATAGCCCACTCCCCCCATCCCCACTGACTCTGGGAAGGAAGTTCTGTCACTGTGGTTAGTCTGGCACAGGTGGTACCATCTGCTGCAAGTTCTTTAGTTCTGGACGGTGCTCTCACAATCCTGATGCTTTAGAAAATTTTCGTTCTTTGTCACAACATCTAATCCCCGCCTTATGGATGATGAGAGGAGCGGAGCTGTACAGCACCTCAAAAGACAGCCTCCTGATGGTCTCCCTTGGGAAGGACTGTATCGCATTAGTGCCTATGAATCTGAGTGCTTGTGGCCTGGTGTTGATGGTGGCACTCAGCCAAGCCAACGCTTACCTTTAAAAATCCTCAAAGATGGAAGCAGGGGTAAAAGCGGTAGAGTATTTTTTCCATCGGGCAGTAATTTCTGCTCCACTCCTTCCAAATCTGATTTCCTGCCCCATTTTTAAAGTGGCAAAAAAAAAAAAAAGAAAAAAGAAAGGAAAGGAATGTTGCCGGCAGCCTTGGAGTCTGCCAACTCTGTGAGAGATTATTCCCTCCAACTGGAGGGAATTCTACTCTAGGGGGCAGATTTCAGGAGGGAGACTAAGCAAAGTATTCTGACTAAATTAGAGGTATGTGAAATTTTGGGGAGAGGAGAGATGATTTTTTTTTATTTAATTATATGAGAAAGTTAGTGAGAGTTACTGATCTATGAAAAGAAGTAGTCATTCTTTCAAATGTGTGCCAGTACTATAAACTTTCTAATATATGTGTACATTGTAATACATTATGTCCGTGAATATAAAATTATTTGGAGATTTGTGGGTGAGGAATTTATCCCACAGGTATAGTTAAATATTCTCACAGTGCACCTCATTATTCCATGGGCTCGGTTGCCCCTCCTGTTAAATCAGACCCCTGAGTAAATACTCAAGTGAATTACATCCCCCAAGCTCACTGTACTCCATTCACACTAACTTTTGGTTGGTGCCTGTCAGTCTCCTTTTTGGCTTTGTGTTTTTTTGTCCAGGCTATCTGAAATGTCTTTCTCCTGCTAGTTCCTTCTCTATTGTATCTGTTTAAACGTCACGTCCTTAGTGGTCTTCCCTTACCAGTAATCTAATATGGGTTGTCCTTTTAATATCTCACCCAGTGACCTGATTATTTCCTTCACAACACTTTTTGCATTCTGTAATTACATTTGTTTACTCATTTTATCTTCTTCTAATGGGCATGGACGCTCCATGAAGGCAAGAATTTTGTGTCCCATTCACTGCTGTATCCCCAGCATCTAATATAATGTTTGGCACACGAGAGGCATTCACTGAACCTTTCCTGAATACATGAAAGGGTGAATAGATGGATAATCGATCTCTTGAAAATAGCATCAAATGATTGAACATAAGTGTGATCTTTGAACCCTCAGGTTAATATTACAAGATTACCAACGACAAGATAAAAGGGTGATCAGTTCATGAATTAACCAAGGACTGAGCAGTTTCAGTTAAACAAATGCATGATAATTGATACTAACTGATTGGACAATTTAATTTTCATGTTTTAACCAGGTATTAGGTAGCCTCAGATAAATCGATGACTGTTTCTTCATAGTAATTCAAAATTTTTTCTAAAAGAAGGCTGCTATCCAGAAAATACAAACCTGATCTTTGGAACTTAGCAGCAAACACTGCTAAGAATGTTGATGTTTTTCCATTCCAATGGGGGTGAAAGAGAAGGGTTATAGGAGATCCATATTCTAGTGTATTGGTTGAATCATGTTTAAAGTACTTTTTAAAATACATCTTGTTTCAAGATGACTGAAGTTTTTCAGTCTCTCGGTATTAAGTGACCTCAAACTTCATTCTCCTAAGTACTGAAGTGAAATTGACCAACATTAGTCATCCTCTCCCTTTCCTTTTACACTGTAAATAGTTGCAGGTAATATGGGGAAATGGTGACAGGAAATGTGGATTTATAGCAAATTTGCTTTTTCAAATTTTGTTTAGTTTACCTGAAAGGTACCATTCTCTGGAAATGCTTTAGTCTGACACAGTGAGCACAGAAATTAAAACCTAGCTAGAATTCATTATTTTCCTGGAAAATTCTTTAAACTTGATCATTTAAATTTCTGTTAAAATTTCCAAAAGCAATTCATTTTGTTAACTGTTTTTTGTGCCTTTTTTTTAAATTTCAGTGCTTTTGTTTCTAAAACTCATTTGTGGTTTAGGAATTATAAATCCCAGTTATTGTCAACAAAATGTCAAGAAGTAGAAGTCTGGTACACAGACAGTCTTGGCCAGTACTTGGGAAACTTTTTAAGTCTTGGTAAATCGTAGAAAGTATATCCACTGCAAGCTCTCATGATTATTTTTAAGGTAATTCTTTTAAACCTGTTTGAGGTTTTAGGACTTAGTTTTGAAAACGGCTACGATATAAACTTAAATTTTTTAGTGCCATTTTGATTCTGTGACAGTGAAGTTTATACCTGTCAGACTTCAGAATTTGGTTATAAATCAGACTTTCCTCCCAATTTTCTCCAGGGTTTCATCAGAATGTTCAGCGTGGGATACTTGATCCAGTGCTGCCTCCGAATTCCCTCTGCATTTAGGCATCTGTTTACACAGCCATCCCGGCTACTCTCTCTCTTCTACAATAAAGAAAACTTCCAGCTCGGAGCTTTTCTGGGCTCTTTTGTTAGCATATACAAGGTAAGGGTTTTAACAAACTAGCATCGCATCACCAATGCAATGGACATGAGTTCGAGTAGGCTTCGGGAGACGGTGATGGAAAGGGAGGCCTTGGGTGCTGCAGTCCCTGGGATCGCAAAGAGTCGGACATGACTGAACGACTGAACTGAACTGATTGTTAAAATGAGATAACAGCCTTAACTCATCTGTCACTTTTCTTAACACTTCTTTCTGTAGTATTCATAAATATCACCAGATATACACAATACATTGGGTATAGAAGTTGGGGACATTTTGTCTTTTAAAGCTTGAAAATCTGGATATAGTTATATTTAATCATAATATTAAAGGCTTTTCAAAAACTCCTTTTTTCCCCAATAATGTAATCACTGAGAAATTATGAACTTCCTACTATTTCTAACATCAAAGATGATATTAATATACCTGGCCTATGTGTTTCTCTTAATAACTTACTACCTGAGTATTAATTTAAACATTTTCAGCCCCTTGTAGCTGATATCAACCCTTGATAGAACCAGTAAGAATTTTCTGGTGTAACTTATATAAATAATGAGTTATTTTTCATCTCCCACCCACTCACTTGTTCTACTACACTCTCTCAGATAAAGTTAATGTTCTTCCACCTCTTTCTACATGTTCCTGTAAATGTACCCACACGTATATAATAAGCACACACCTACACACATATACTGGATCATCTGTGACACAGTACTCTGCAGGTTGAAGTAATGGCCTTTTGTTTATCGGGAATCACTGCTATGTAAATTATATTACTGACATACTTTATTAAACACCTAAAGTTTATATTCTAAATTTAAATGGTAAAGTGTGTTAACTAAGTTGAGCTATCTGCATACATGTGCACACACACAAGTATAGACACAGTTGTTTAAAAGAAACTGCTGTGAGAAATTGAATTCTGGAATTATTTTGTATAAGATGGTTATGTATCATTTTATGTTAAAGTTTACCTATAAAAGGTAAATATGCTGCTGCTAAGTCACTTCAGTCGTGTCTGACTCTGTGCGACCCCATAGACGGCAGCCCACCAAGCTCCTCTGTCCCTGGGATTCTCCAGGCAAGAACACTGGAGTGGGTTGCCATTTCCTTCTCTAATGCACGCATGCATGCTAAGTCACTTCAGTTGTGTCCAACTCTGTGCAACCCTACGGAGAGCAGCCCACGAGGCTCCTCCGTCCACAGGATTCTCTAGGCAAGAATACTGGAGTGGGTTGCCATGTCCTTCTCCAAGAAAAGGTAAATATGGAGAAAGTATTTAGACATGAAAAGGAAAAAGTGACAAACTGTAAACTATCGTTAATTAATCACTTGCTTACTAACACTGAAAACATTTTCTCCAGGCAAGAATACTGGAGTGGGTAGCCACACCCTCCTCCAGGGGGTCTTCCTGACTCAGGGATCAAACCCAGGGCTCCCGCATTGCAGGTGGATTCTTTACCTCTGAGCCACCAGGGAAGCCCCAAATGATAGTTAATTAATCACTCATTATGAAACATAACTAACATTGAAAACAGTTTCAATATGATTTGACTAGGAAACACTACTTTTATCTTTAATATACAGTAACTGATAGAACAGAATATTGGTGATTATATGTTTTTATTCAGATTCTTTTTCATTTTTTGTGTCATCATGTTTGTATTTATTCTTAAGATAAACTCTTAGATGTTTATATGTGAATTATTCTGACATTGTTAGCCTAGGTTGGTTATTCTCCATCATCTAGCGTGTCTGAGAGCATAGGTTGGTTGGTTTGTTTTCATTTAGCTACTATTTATTTGCTTAGGTAATATAAACTAATGGTATTAAACTAAATACAATGCAACTGGGTCAGAAAATCTATTATAAACAATATTGATACAGCATATTTCTAAGTCATATGAGATGTTTGAAAGATTTATCACTTTTTTGCATCTTCATAAAAATGTAGTTAAGGGAAGGAGAGGGAAACAAACCTTATTCCTTCTGTGTCTTCTTGGTGAACCGACCCTTTTTCCATTTTGTAATGTCCCTCTTTATCTCCGGTAATATTCTGTGCTCTGAAGTCTACTCTCTGTTATGAATACAGCTACTTCAGCTTTCTTTCGATTATTTTTGGTGGTATTTTTTCCTTTCCCTTTGATCTTTCCATGATCTCAGTTTTGTTTCTTTTAGACCACATGTAGCTGATTCTTACTTTTATATCCAATTTGATAACCTCTGTCTTTTAATTGGAATCTTTAGACTATTTTATTTAATGCATTTATTGATATGGTTGAATTTATATCTACTTTCTTATTAGTTATTTTTTATTGTTTCTTTTTTTTTGTTTCCATTTTTTGTCTTCTGGATTTTGGGGGCATTATATATTTTAAATATATTTTAGGTTTTTGTATTTTTTTGTATTCTATCTTCACAATTGACTTATTGTTTATGCCTCTTTTTAAATTCAGTGATTTCATTAACATTTATAATAAGCATTTTTAATTTATTGGTCAATATTTTCAAATAATATTGATACCACTTTAGTATCGTTTAAGAATCTTACCACACCTTTGAATTCCCTTTTCCCATCCTTTGTGCAATTCATTTATTATTTTGTATGTTATAAATCTCACAATGCATTGTTGCTATTTTTGTTTTGGACCAGGAGTCAGAAAACTTTTTCTGTAAAAGGCCAGATAGTAGAGATTTTAAGCTTTGTGAAGCATTTGGTCTCACTCATAGCTATTCAACTCTGCTCTTATAGTGTAGAAGCAGTCATAGACAGTACATAAATAAGTGAGCATGGCTGTATTCCAGTAAAACTTAATCACACTGTGTTAGAGTTTCATATAGTTTTCATGCATCACAAAATATTTTTTATTTACTTTTATCCTTTGAGATATGCAAAAACATTCCTAGCTTATGAGCCATGTAAAAATAGATGGCAGGCTAGATTTGGCGCGTGGATCATAGTTTTCTGACCACTGTTTTAGAGAGTTGACTCATTTTCATAGCAATTCTAGGGAAGAAAAGGGCTTCCCAGGTGGCACTAGTGGCAAAGAACCCACCTGCCAACCTAGGAGACATAAGAGATGCAGGTTCGACCCCTGGGTAGGGAAGATCCCCTGGGAGAGGGCACAGCAACCCACTCCAGTATTCTTGCCTGAAGAATCCCTGGACAGAGAAGCCTGGCGGATTAGTCCCTGGGGGTCTCAAAGAGTTAGACATGACTGAAACGACTTAGCATAGCACAAGATAAGAAAAACATGTCTTCTATTAATAAATTAATGAATTGACCTTCATTTTACTCTTTCCAGAGCTCTTCATTTCTTTTTTTAATCTAATTTTTTTCGTGGTATCTTGTACCTTATTTAATTTAAATATGATCACCAATTTGCCTCCAAGGCCGGCTAATGACTCATCCATTACAGATGTTATGTGCAGTTTTTCTCTTAGAACTGAAACAACTGAAGAAATTGTATTTTCTTCTTGATTCAGGGTACTAGTTGCTTCCTTCGCTGGGTCAGAAATCTGGATGATGAACTGCATGCCATTATAGCTGGTAAAACAATATTTTTTATATATATATATAAAAAACATATATAAAAAATACATGATATACATATATTATCACATTAATCAATGATAGGAGTAAAGCAGAAATGGTTTTCAAATTCATCTGATTTCCTTGTATCTTCCTTTTTCTAATAGAATCCCCATCAAGGCACTAGTATTAATATCTTATACTTGTGAAATTGAACATACCAAGGCTCTCTTGCCATCTGATGTTTTGAGTTGGCAACATAATGACTTGGGTTTCTGTCCTGTGACAGGCCAGAAATTCTAGGGAATGTGTCACAAAAGAACATAAAATATTAATAAATGACTAATGATTTCTTAAAAGCATTTTGATTTTACTACTGGCAGCTGACATGTTTTTAAATAATTTTTTAAGGAATTCAAGTAATTTTGTAAACATAAAAACTAAACATTTTCTGTCAGCTCCATTTATTTATTAAGTTGACTAGATGATTTTTCAGATATTTATTACTAGTGTCCCTGCTATTAGTATTCCAGACCTCCCACCACCTTGCTTTTCCATTTATAGAATGAAAGCAATGGAGAGAAGTGTGGTGACAGCACTAAGTATGATTTGAGCTCTTAGGACAATAAATGAACGAATATTTCCACTTAAAATGAGAAATGATATCAGTAAGCATTAAAAAGTGTTGTGTTTCATAAGACCACTGCTGTTTTTCAAAGTTTAATTTAAAATGTGAGGTTTCTTATGTTATCAGAACTGTGGTTCCTAATTCTGAAGGTCAATTTTTAAGTTTAGAAAAATATGATAAATAAGAATTCACCCCATTTTCATATCATTACTTGTACTACTGTCCTCGATTTTGTTATAGCAAAAGGCAGTGCTAAATCCATTCTTGCCTATTTAAGTGAATTAACGTTTCCGAGTGATGTAATAACAAAGAAGTACTTTTGAGTTCTGATTGGTTTTGCCTTATTTATTGTTTCAGGATTTTTGGCAGGAGTATCAATGATGTTTTATAAAAGCACAACAATTTCTATGTATTTAGCTTCCAAATTGGTAGAGGTAAGCAAATATTTTTATGCATGTATAGCCAAATGATATACAGCCTTTTAGTTACTTCAGCAACAATATATATCCCGGTTTCAAAAGGGTAAAGACTCCTTAAAAACAAACAAATCAACAATGCCATCAGGGTATAAACAAAATGCATATCATACATTTTAGAAGTCTGCTAATTCTCTAATATCTTTATCCAATTAGAACTTATACTTTCAATATTACCTCACACATGTCTTTTGCAGTCCCTTTGTTTTAATTGAAATTAGTTTTATGTTAAAATGCTGTATTACTGTATGATGAATATTAAGTAAAAATCACCTGCGTAGGTAACTTTTTTCTTTGAAAAAATTATTTTATGTTCTTTATTTCATGGACCACTCATATCTTCTTAAACCTCCTTCCAACCTATTGAAACATTATTCTGTCTTGGTCATCTTTCCACTTTTCTTAGTTTCACTCTAGCATTTCCACAATCCAGAAAACCCATCTCCACGAATTATCCCATTTTCTAGCCATATAGATTTGCTGGAAATTCCTCACAAATATCATGCATCTTCACCCTATCTGTTACCCCTCCTTTTCCTCTCTTACTTAGCTGTTGATCCTAGACCTCCTAGAAGATTGCACTATTGTAAGTGTGGTCAGCAGACTAACATTGGTCCATGAACTGCACATTACCATTTCATGATTTAAAAAGGATAGAAATTGAGAGGAAGCATTTGGAAACTTTAATAGCACCTTAATAGAGTAATTTGGTTTTTGAATGTAATAGTAAAAATTTGGTTCAACTTTGTGTTTAAATTTTTTCCCCAATAATTCATTTTTATTGTATTATAAAAGCATTAGGCCATGACAATTGGAAATTTGTTTTTTAAGAAGTGATTCTTATGTTTGAGAAACACTACTCAATGTAGTCATTTCTGAAATTCCCTTTGGTCCTTTGTCCTAGACAGAGTAGTTGCTCTTTCCTCTGGGGAGCCAACATATAATATATACTATATATTAATATATACACATACATATATATACATGATAGACATAAATATACATACATACCCATGTGATGGTCTGCAATCTAATCTGTATAGATATCTTGATTAGATGCATTAGTATTTGTTATGCACTAACCAGGTTTACAGCAGTACATGTTTAATGAGTGAATAAATGAAGGAAAAGTAAGAAGTCAGGAAACACCTGGAGTAACAGGCAAATTTGGCCTTGGAGTACAGAATGAAGCAGAGCAAAGGCTAATAGAGTTTTGCCAAGAGAACGCACTGGTCATAGCAAACACCTTCTTCCTACAACACAAGAGAAGACTCTACACATGGACAACACCGAAATCAGATTGATTATATTCTTTGCAGCCAAAGATGGAGAAGCTCTATACAGTCAGCAAAAACAAGACTGGGAGCTGACTGTGGCTCAGATTGTGAACTCCTTATTGCCAAATTCAGACTTATATTGAAGAAAGTAGGGAAAACCACTAGATCATTCAGGTATGACCTAAATTCAATCCCTTACGATTATACAGTGGAACTGACAGATTCAAGGGATTAGATCTGATAGACAGAGTGCCTGATGAACTTTGGGTGGAGGTTCAGGACATTATACAGGAGACAGGGATCAAGACCATCCCAAGAAAAAGAAATGCAAAAAANCAGGAGCTGACTGTGGCTCAGATCATGAACTCCTTATTGCCAAATTCAGACTTAAATTGAAGAAAGTAGGGAAAACCACTAGATCATTCAGGTATGACCTAAATTCAATCCCTTACGATTATACAGTGGAACTGACAGATTCAAGGGATTAGATCTGATAGACAGAGTGCCTGATGAACTTTGGGTGGAGGTTCAGGACATTATACAGGAGACAGGGATCAAGACCATCCCAAGAAAAAGAAATGCAAAAAAAGCAAAATGGCTGTCTGTGGAGGCCTTACAAATAGCTGTGAAAAGAAGGGAAGTGAAAAGCAAAGGAGAAAAGGAAAGATATGCCCATTTGAATGCAGAGTTCCAAAGAATAACAAGGAGAGATAAGAAAGCCTTCCTCAGTGATCAGTGCAAAGAAATACAGGAAAAAATAGAATGGGAAAGACTAGAGATCTTTCTAGACAAAGATGGACTCAATAAAAGACAGAAATGATATGGACCTAACGGAAACAGAAGATATTAAGACGAGTTGGCAAGAATACACAGAAGAACTATACAAAAAAGATCTTCACGGCCCAGATAATCACGATGGTGGGATCACTCACCTAGAGCCAGACATTCTGGAATGTGAAGTCAAGTGGGTCATAGGAAGCATCACTATGAACAAAGCTAGTGGGGATGATGGAATTCCAGTTGAGCTATTTCAAATCCTAAAAGATGATGCTGTGAAAGTGTTGCACTCAATTTGCCAGCAAATTTGGAAAACTCAGCAGTGTCCACAGGACTGAAAAAGGTCAGTTTTCATTCCAATCCCAAAGAAAGGCAATGCCAAAGAATCCTCAAACTACCACACAATGACACTAATCTCACATACTAGTAAAGTGATGCTCAAAATTCTCCAGCCAGACTTCAACAGTACTTGAACTTGAAGTACGTGAACTTCCAGATGTTCAAGCTGGTTTTAGAAAACGCAGAGGAACCAGAGATCAAGTTCCTAACATCCGTTGGATTATCAAAAAAGCAAGAGAGTTCCAGAAAAACATATGTTTCTACTTTATTGACTATGCCAAAGACTTTGACTGTGTGGATCACCACAAACTGTGGAAAATTCTGAAAGAGTAGGAATACCAGACCACCTGACCTGCGTCTTGAGAAACCTATATGCAGGTCAGGAAGCAACAGTTAGAATTGAACATGGAACAGCAGACTGGTTCTAGATTGGGAAAGGAGTATGTCAAGGCTTTATATTGTCACTCTGTTTATTTAACTTATATGCAGAGTACATCATGCAAAATGCTGGGCTGGATGAAGCACAAGCTGGAATCAAGATTGCTGAGAGAAATATCAATAACCTCAGATATGCAGATGACACCACCCCTATGGCAGAAAGTGAAGAGGAACTAAAGAACTTTTTGATGAAAGTGAAAGAGGAGAGTGAAAAAATTGGCTTAAAACTCAACATTCAGAAAACTAAGATCATGGCATTGGTCCCATCACTTCATGGCAAATAGATGGGGAAACAGTGACAGACTTTATTTTTTTTAGGCTTCAAAATCACTGCAGTTGGTGACTGCAACCATGAAATTAAAAGACACTTTCTCCTTGGAAGGAAAGTTATGACCAACCTAGACAGCTTATTAAAAAGCAGAGACATTACTTTGCCAACAAAGGTCTGTCTAGTCAAGGCTACAGTTTTTCCAGTAGTCACATATGGATGTGAGAGTTGGACTATAAAGAAAGCTGAGCATGGAAGAATTGATGCTTATGAACTGTGGTGTTGGAGAAGACTCTTGAGAGTCCCTTGGACTGCAAGGAGATCTAGCCAGTCCATCCTAAAGGAGATCAGTCCTGAATATTCATTGGAAGGACAGATGTTGAAGCTGAAACTCCAGTACTTTGGCCACCTGTGAAGAACTGACATTGGAAAAGACCCTGATTCTGGGAAAGATTGAGGGCAGGAGGAGAAGGGGACAACAGAGGATGAGATGGTTGGATGGCATCACGGACTCAATGGACATGAGTTTGGGTAAACTCCAGGGGTTAGTGATGGACAGGGATTCCTGGTGTGCTGCAGTCCATGGGGTCACAAAGAGTCAGACACAACTGAGCAACTGAACTGAACTAAATGAATAGATCTGACAGAGAAGGGAAGACTTGGAGATTGTACAGAAAGCATAGAAGAATAAATGACACGAAAGAGGTAGAAATAAGGTGCTATTGAATTTCACAGAAATGTATTATTACTGGCATCTGGGGCCTTGGGGGAGGGGCTGAGGGAAAGGAAAGGGCTGACATTGAACACTGTCAGGGAAGATACACCTGTAATTTGAGCTCTGGAAGGAGTGTTAGGATTTTGAAAGGTAGAAAAAATAGTTGTAGATAAGGAACGTATTGCTCCACTTTGTTGTTAATGCTATTTAAAGTTGTTTTCCTTATACATCTCCCATTATGCTTGTTTTGCAGACAATGTATTTCAAAGGCATTGAAGCAGGAAAGGTGCCCTATTTTCCCCATGCAGACACTATCATCTATTCCATCTCTACAGCAATCTGCTTCCAGGCAGTAAGTATCACTTTTTGAAATGAGAAATAGAATTATTTCTATTTCTAAAGTGTATTAAACCAATGAGGGGGAAAGAAAGGCCTGGAAGCATTTCCATTTTTAACATTGTATTCTTTTTTGTCTTATTAGCAAGATAGCTTACAAGTATCCAGTGGGCCAGGTCGTGTTTTAAGATCACAACCATTTTTAGGTTTCAATGGAGTACAGTTTTTTAGGAAAATTATCACTCCAGTATCTTGGCTAGAATGCCCTCATTTAATTTTACTTCTGGAAAAACAGATCCCATGGACATAAATAAGAATAATTGCATTTCCTCAACATGACTCAAGCAGTGAGGACAGGGGTAGAGTCTAGTTTAATAAAAGCACTGTTCGATCTCTTAAAGTTCTGTAATCACCATTATTGACGTTAATGATCTTAGGACTTCTGCAGAGTTTGGGGACAGCTTTTATTTGCACTTTCTCACGCTAATCCTGCCAGGTTGGTAAACTCATTATAATTAGTGAAGTGCCAGCTGTCTAGTGAATGTCTAGTAAATGCTTCCTAATAATAATGACTGTTAACTCAATCATTATTTCATGTACAGTATTCTTATTTGNTTAGGACTTCTGCAGAGTTTGGGGACAGCTTTTATTTGCACTTTCTCACGCTAATCCTGCCAGGTTGGTAAACTCATTATAATTAGTGAAGTGCCAGCTGTCTAGTGAATGTCTAGTAAATGCTTCCTAATAATAATGACTGTTAACTCAATCATTATTTCATGTACAGTATTCTTATTTGAAGGCATATTTACAGAGATTCTAGAAAGTCAACTTACACTTTTTCACTGTTGGGTTTTTTTTTTTTTTTAACACAATGAGCGATAAAAATAGAGATAAAAGTATTCTATTGCCTAAGACAGATAATATTGCTATTTACTAAAACATGTCTCAAATTGAATAATTTTAGGCTGTCATGGAAGTTCAGACCTTACGACCATCTTACTGGAAGTTCCTTTTAAGACTCACCAAGGGCAGGTAAGATATCTGTGAGATATTTTAACTGATCATAAAAAAAAGCGATTACCACAAAAAAGATTTTGAATCTTTTTGTCTACTTGAGGGAGTATTCTTTGGTAAGGTAGCTATCTAGGTGTAAAACAAATTTGAACTGAAATTTAATAAGAATAACATGGGATGTTTCTTTTTGTTTAAAAATACTAAACAGATTCATTAGAAATCCTATCTAAGCAATAGACTGATTTCCACTTGGGAAAAATAGTGAAAAATAATCATATTCTTTTACCTGACTTTTGTAAGCATATTTTTCTTTGCCTTTACTGTCATGCTCTTTATTGGTGCTGATGTTTGCATTTCCTGATTATAATCTAATTCTGTGAGGGGCAACTTAGCCTGATACACAGACCGTGAGTTTGGGAGTTGAACAAACCTGAGTTTGACTCCAGCTCTGGTACCCTTCGCGTGTCACTGGTCGGGAAATTTGTTTACCCTCGTGAGCCTCAAGTTTCTTTCTCTCTACAGTGAAGCAATAATACATACTTTGTATGGTTGTGGGAAAATCGATGTTTATGGCAGCCCTTAGCACTTAGTAGGCACTCAGTAAATAGCAGCTGCCGTTAACATTGCTGTCATTAATAGCAGCAAACAGTTCTTTAGTGCTATGTCCCAGAAGTGGTTTTAAGATACACACATTAACACAGAGAACACACATATATATACATATGTGTTTAATCCTTTAAATAGCTCTGTGAGATAGGCGCTAGGTACTGTTAATGTCTTGGCGTTACCGTGGGGAGACTGAGATGCACACAGAATTTAAGCACTTGCAGAATCACAAAGCTAGTAAAGGATGGAGCTCGGGTTGAGCCAGGCAGTCTGGCTGCAGAATTCTCTCTTTTAGCCATGACACTGTGTAGTAGTATTATTATTTAATCATTTAAAAATCTACATTATTAATCTATATTGTTATCATTTGATCATTTATTTCTTTGTCATTTATGTTTCTTTGCACATCAGTGAGTTTAACCTGTTGATTATTTTGGAAGGGATTATTTTAGCATTGGAAAGGAGCTAAAAAGTCACATTTATTGGTTCTTGGAGCAATGACACTGGCCAATGACTCAAAGCTAATTTCACCCTGGTATCTTCCCCAGAGAAGAGCTTATAATCAGGCACAGAGATGCAGGTCTATCCTGCGCATTAGCTGAATATGTGTCTTTTAAAAATTTCTTATCTCTTAGGTTAGGTGATGGATAAAGTGAGGGCGTGTTTTTACTCTGTTGTGTGTATTAGAGATTTGAAAACCTATAAGCTGTTTCCTCTTCAGTCATTAAATATTTGCACATTTGAATGTAGTTTCTGTTGATTGTGAGACATTAACGTTTCAGTTATGGGAGGAATTACCTTTAATACCTTCGCTTGTCATTAAATGTCAGCTCATTCATTATATATGTGGCTTCTTATAATTATATTCATCTATTAATCAAGAAAATCACAGTGAACCTACTTTTCTGTTTGACACAATCTAGAGGAAAGAGCTCTGGAAGGGTTTGAAATGATGCTGGTGATCTCTGGGGTTTCAGGTTTGGAGACTAGCATCTTTTCAAAGGAAACTCGAGACAGTGCGTCTTGAGGAAGGGTAGCAAAATGACTTTTGAATCCGCCATTGAGTCTCTTGCCGTGTCAGCTCTTCTGTCTTCCCATCCCATGAAAGATAAACGAAGTGAATCATCTTCTTTTACAACGTCATTAAGTACTCATTCCCTGCGTCCTCTGTTTTATAGGTTTGCCGTCATGAACCGGAAAGTCCTTGATGTTTTTGGTACCGCTGCGTCTAAAAACTTTCCGGACTTCATCCCTAGGTTGGATCCAAGATACACAGTAGTAACGCCAGAGATGCCCATCGAGTTTTCTTGAAGATTACTGTAACTTATTAATGTGACTTAATGTTTCATTCTTTTGTCCTGGAGAGTTAATTATGCTGAACACAAAGAAGAGGGCCCGAGCTTGAACTTCAGTGTTACTTCAATGAGGGATGCTCTTTTTTGTTTGATTTTCTTACCAATCAGAAATTCAGAAGCTTTTTAGGAAAGTGTTGCTTAATAATTAAGCTCCCTCTATAGCCAGAATCTCATTCTGGGTCACTGTAGTGGTTGAAATTATGATATATTATCGATTAAATTATGTCCACAAGCAATATTAAATAATCTATGTAGAGATGTAGTAACAAATAAGAGTATACTTAAAATGACTTTAAAAGATGTTTTAGTTCATTCCAATATAATTCTTGGTGGAAACTAAGAATATAGCTGTATTTTAAGATACAAAAGGATCACGGGTACATGGATCTGATCTGTATTTTTTTTTTTAACTTTCGAATTAGTAGTGAAATGTTATGGGTAGGGAGTAACTCTTCACAGACAATGCTGCTTTATTTCATATAGAGCAATTTAATTGGAGAAAGTGGCCATTCCTGCTTCAGGGATGCAAAGACGGGTCTCACACTGTTTGGACAAAGGCTGTGGCATCCGTGGTTTCCTTCCACTGATACCTTCGTATCTCCCCACGATCCATTTAGCTGGGGTCTTTGGCAGCCCAGTGAACCTTATGTATTAATGGCCGGTTAGAATCAGCTAGAAACTGACAAGTCTGATACAGTTGAAATGTCTGTTTTAGTCTTTTACGGAAATGTTACACTTGAATATTTAAAAGCAAATGAAGTTATTTTTAAACCTCCTCCTATAGGCTCATTATGCTTGTTTTCATTTATAAGGACTGGATTCATCATAGCTAAGTTTGTATGCCATTGTTGATTTAGAAGGGATCAAATTCTATGGAACAAAAGTAGTTTGGGCAGGTTTAGCAGTTTGTTCCCTCAGCTGTTTCACTTATTTGACAACTAAAAGCATTCTAAAAATCCAGTGGTTGTGAAGAAATACATTTCATTACTAATTGGATGCAGCTTCTCTAGCCTGTTTTCAAAAACTCATTATCATCATTTTACTCCTGTCAGAGCAAGGAAGTGACAAAATGTGGTCACTGCTGATTGTGAGTTCGTTCAGGACAGTTTTGATTGAAATACCATCACTCTTTAGAGTTTTTCAGGGACAAGTTATTCTTTTCTAAGTTAATACAAGGCTGAAGTGGTTGTGAAATCTACAATTAATGTAACATATAGGGATAATGGTATATTTTTTTAAGTATAATTTTATTGCTGAAAAGTCTTAGGCTGTTGTAAATTAATTATGTTCTATAGAATTATGTTCTAAATTCTATGCAGTAGAACTTGTGTTGCAACAAGAATTGTAACTCAAACTATAAATGCCTAATCCTCCGTATTCAATTTCGTCAAGTCTTGTATGCTTCTGTTTGCATGTAATCCTTGTCTGGTTGTTATGGCAGATTGAAACCCAGCAAAAAAGACAGACTCTGGTACCATAGTATCAGAAAGAGCCATTTTAACTAGGCCAAAATTTTGCGTTATGATTAACTTTTTAGGATGACTTGTCTGTTAGGCAGTATGGTTAAAGGATCCTTTTGGCTTCAGAATTCCAAACTGATTAGTAAATTCAGTTTTAAGTTTGTATTCCCTGGAATCAAAATGATGATTGCTACTGTGTTTACCTTTGAAAATGAAGTATTACAGCAGTGAAGAAAGCACTGCTGCGTGCATCTTATTTTCTCTATTCAGAAATTACATTTATAATATTTTTCCTGTCCAGTTAAACAGAAAACTTTTAAATCCATAAGTTGTTTTCATTCACAGAAAAAAAAACTATGAAATTGAAAGACAAATTCTACTGAAATATGATGAGATTGTTTAGAAAAATTTTACTAGTCAAAAGGTACATTTCTATGATCTATCTTTTTTAACACAAGCTATAGTCATTTTTTATTTTATATAAAATGAAATAGCCATCATAAAGCAGAGTATAATAATGAATGTATAGCTGAAATGAACAGTTAACTAGTTTGCAATGGTGAATAGAGAAGTACAATTTTATTTTATTGGGACGGACTGCAAAGTATAGTCGTTGGAGCAGACACAAAGAAACTGTGCGTTCCTGAAGACAATCACAATGAATGTCTTTCTACCTCTGACTAACCAAGTATTGATTGATACCTTGGCATCATAAATAAAGTCAAATAGATGTCTCCATTCCACAATATGATTTTTAGTCCAATTTGTATGCTGAAGAAGTCCTATCTATGGTAAGTTTCCTTCCACTAGACCTGAGTATATCAAACACTTAATATGCCCTCTTAGTATTTGCTACATCTTCATATAGACTGAAAAACAGAGCATTGGGGTGCTTAATAGGATTATAAGTGTTTCCTGTATTAATTAGCTATTTCCTGAATTAATAAAATCTTAGCATTAGTACCAACCAAGTAAAAAGACAAGACAAGTTGCAGGATAACAAATTACCTCAAATCTGTCAGATTCTTACCCGTTTTTCATCCGTAGTTTAGTTCACTTGATTACCCATCTCTGAAAGAAAACCATGATTCACTTGTCTTTTTTAAAATTTCCTATAACCTTTTCAATGACCCATAAGCATTGTTATCTCTCAGTTGATGCCTAGTATATTTTTTGCTCTCATTTGTTCTTTCAGTTCAGTTCAGTTCAGTCAGTCAGTCGTGTCTGACTCTTTTCAACACCATGAATCGCAGCACACCAGGCCTCCCTGTCCATCACCAACTCCCGGAGCTCACTCAGACTCACGCCCATCGAGTCCGTGATGCCATCCAGCCATTTCATCCTCTGTCGTCCCTTTCTCCTCCTGCCCCCAATCCCTCCCAGCACCAGGGTCTTTTCCAATGAGTCAACTCTTCGCATGAGGTGGCCAAAGTATTGGAGCTTCAGCTTTACCATCAGTCCTTCCAAGGAACATTCAGGACTGATTTCCTTTAGGATGGACTGGTTGGATCTCCTTGTAGTCCAGGGCACTCTCAAGAGTCTTCTCCAATACCACAGTTCAAAAGCATCAGTTCTTCGGCACTCAGCTTTCTTCACAGTCCAACTCTCACATCCATACATGACCACTGGAAAAACCATAGCCTTGACTAGACGGACCTTTGTTGGCAAAGTAATGTCTCTGCTTTTGAATATGCTATCTAGGTTGGTCATAACTTTCCTTCCAAGGAGTAAGCGTCTTTTAATTTCATGGCTGCTGTTACCATCTGTAGTGATTTTGGAGCCCCCCAAAAAATGAAGTCTGACACTGTTTCCCTGTCTATTTCCCATGAAGTGATGGGATGGGATGCCATGATCTTTGTTTTCTGAATGTTGAGCCTTAAGCC
Organism: Neotragus moschatus; assembly: GCA_006410615.1. Taxonomy (NCBI): domain Eukaryota; kingdom Metazoa; phylum Chordata; class Mammalia; order Artiodactyla; family Bovidae; genus Neotragus; species Neotragus moschatus. The sequence goes on along the minus strand of SJYA01003188.1, from coordinate 346,901 downwards.
AACTTTTTCACTCTCCTCTTTCACTTTCATCTAGAGGCATTTGTTCTTTAGTGAGTATTCATTGAATAGTTTTATCTTCTTTACCCTTTGTTCTCAGACTTTATAACTGACTTGCTTCTGGAACAGACTTGTCTTTCCTGAAGAAACCCAGAGCAGTCACCTGTCACACAGTGTGTCCATGTTGAGCTTGACTGAGTATTCATCTTCCTGTGGGTTTTGTTTAGCTGACAACTCACTGATGAAATCGTTTCTGCTTGCATTTTATCACAGCCCTGAGTTTCTGAGCCCTCTGACAGTGCCTCGTTAAGGAGAATCAATTTCCTCTACCCTCAAGGAGTTTTGTCCACTTGCTGTGGCAAGTCCTTCTTTCAGGGGGCTGAGGCAGCCCCGCGGCAGGGCAGAGAGGTGTGCCCGCAGGGAGCGTGGCCTTCGAATCAGCAGTCCCTAAGCCCTGGGAACCCTTGAACTCTCCCTGCAGTTTACTGTTTATTGATCCGGCCGTCTTGGCTGTGTCACGCAGGATCTGTCACTGCAGTGTCCAGACTCGGGTGGAACACAGGCTCCAGAGCAGGCCTGGTTGTTGAGGTGTCAGCTTAGTCGCTCTGCAGCCCGTGGGGTCTCAGTTCCCTGACAAGGGGTCAAACCTGCACGTGCCGCACTGCAGGGCGGACTGGTGACCACCAGACCCCCCGGGAAGCCCTGTCCCTGTGCTTGGTTTTTACTTGCTTAAGTAGAAGGTAGTCTGGTCGAGCCACAGAATCATTCTTAACTTACATGGATGCTTTTTTGCTCCACAAAGAGGAAAACACTCATTTCTGAGCTGTAACTTTGCTAGGGTACACGATACACTTGATCTCCCCTAGCACTTTGACCTGTTGCTGCTTATTTCTTCCACAGTCATTTTCAGATAGACAGTTTAGGTAGGTAAAGACACGTGACCAAGAAAGAGATGTAAGGAAAACAAAAATCAGTTTTTCTGTGGGCCTGGGCTGAGGCTGGCCTGACTGCGGATGCTCAGGAGACTGTTCTTACTGTTGCCACAACCCTGTGCCTCCTCTTCATAGCCTGTTCCTGTTAGCGCTTTGGGGCTTCCCTGGTGGCTCAGTGGTAAAGAATCCGCCTGCCAGTGCAAGAGACACAGGTTCGATCCCTGGGTTGGGAAGATCCCCTGGAAAAGAAAGTGGCAACCCACTCCTGTGTTCTTGCCTAGGGAATCCCATGCACAGAGGAGCCTGATAGGCTAGTCTTGTGGGGATCACAAAGAGTCGGACACGATTTAATGACTAAACAACAGCAAATTAGTGCTTTAGCTGATTCTGTACTCCCTTCTCATGGAATTAGCAAGGAAAGGAGTGTGGGGGACTCGTGTGACTCTAAGATCGGGGGTGGGGGTTGCCTGTGGGCCCTAGGGCGGCGTGCACTTCCCTCCAGCTGGGCCTTCAGGGTTAAGGCTGTGTTTTCTGTTTTAAGCTACAGCCTCAGATGACTTTGTAAAGGCTCCGTAGTTATGAATGGGGTGGCTCAGGTGATAAAGAATCCGCCTGCAATTCAGGAGACGTGGGCTTAATCGCTGGGTTGGGAAGATCCCCTGGAGAAGGGAAAGGCTACTCACTCCAGTGTTCTGGCCTGGAGAATCCCATGGACAGAGGAGCCTGGCGGGCTCTGGTGGCAGAGTCAGTCAGTATTCACAGCCAACACTTTCACTTTCACTGTGGTAGAGGTAACTACAAAAAAGTGAAACTGACTGACGTGTGGCTTCCGGAAGCAGAGGGGGACCAGAAGCGCGCCCGAGAGGCAGAGTGCGTCCTCGACTGCAGCCGGGCAGCGCACAGCCCGGAGCTTACAGCTGTGCCGAGTGAGAATAGGTGCCCTCTTATATTGAGGGAAAAGTGGCTGACATTGAACTGGAGGGAAGAATCAGTACCCGGTAGCTGACTTCTCGCTCCTTGCTGTCGTCTGTCTGCCCCTCTTCACGCCCCTGTCCCAGCTGCCTCCTTCCTCCTTCCAGCCTTGGAATCTGATGTCTGGCTTCATGTTACCACTCCCCACTCCTTGTCCCTGTGCCTCTCGCCTTTTTCTGCCGGTTGGTGTTACGTGTTACAACCATACTCCCTGAATGTGGATGCTCCATCGCTCCCTTGGGTGATGGCTGGTCAGGTGGGGGGCTCTGGAAGGATCGTGAAAACGGAGTAAATGCTTTTTGGGATGGTGACTTCTGATATAGCTCTGCATTTCTTCACAAGATGGAATGGAAGGTAACTGCCCAGATGTGGAAAGAGACATACCTCTGCATGTGAGACTGTAAATCCAGGACAGTCCGTCTCCTCTAAACAACCTTGTAACAGCACCCGACTGTTGCTGTGGCTGCACAGAAGAGGCAGGAACTCATTTCCTCTTGCCTGTCACTTTATCTATTTTCTTTCCACCCTTACCTCCTCCAAACGTGTCCTAAGTGAAATAATACATTGGGCTTTAACCTTGGTCTTTGCAGGCCCGAAAATCCCAGTCATCTCTCACACACACACACCACCTGCCCCCGCAACCTGGCCCACAGCAGAGGTCTCAGCCGAGGTATCGTGTGTACTTTTTCTCTAGATCCCTTGCCTGTTCAGCCTTTTGTTCGCTGTGGGTATTCCCTCCTCACACCCCCACCCTCCGCCTCCACCCCTGAAACCTTCTGATCTTGTCAGAGAAGCCGGGGCTGCAGGCGGCGGGCTGCCTTCGCACACCAGCCTCCCCACGGCTGGCTTCCAGGCCTGCACAGGCGGAGCTGTGTGCCTGAGCTGGCTGAAGTCACCCAGGAAGAGCACGTTCCTCTGTCCTTTCACTTGACCCAGGCCATCCTTGAGGCCTCTTCCCTCGATATTTATTAAATGTTTTTTAGTCATCAGTTAACTCCCTCAGTGAATTTTCTTCCTGGATTATGTCAGCCCTACAAGAGGACCCTGTGGCTGTAGAGAAACGGGATTGGTGCCCAAGATCTAAGAAGGCTTGAAGCGTGAAGTAATCCTGTTGTTGGTCGTTACGAGATGGGGCGCCAGAAGGGCGGTGTGAGAAGAGAAGGCCAACACGCTTCAAGTCCCACCTCCTCCCTCTCCTTCTTTGCCTTCCTGAGCCTGGGCTTTCCTGCCACAATGGTGCCATTTTATTTCTTCAGCTTGAGTTTTCCGGGGGTGGGGGGGGGGAAACAAAGTCCTTATTTTCCTGTTTGCTTCAGGGAAAGTTGAAGGTGAGGCTGCTAAGCGCCTGAAGGAGTGCGTTGCAGACTGTGAGGGAGAGAGGCACCTTCTGCCCCGTCTCCTCTCGGAAGTGAGCCAGAGGGGGTCTTTGAAGTGGGAGTGTTTAGAGGCAGGTCCCAGTGGCCCGCGTGACTGGTACGTGCCCTGCCAGACTTGGAAGAGTGAAGAGACTGAAGGTGGGTGAAGGGGTTATTTCTCAGGATTACCAAAGTGTAGTACCAGGTCTGCGGCATTAGTATAAATACAAACCTAACTGGAGGCCAGCGGTCCCACTAGCTATTGACTTGCAAGTTCACTTGCTCCATCAAAGTATTCAGTGTCTGTGTCGTGAATGACTGGGTGGCCCCGTGGTGCTTAAGAAAGGCAGTGGTTATGTCCCTGCAAATGTATAAAGAGAGGTTTTAGATGAATAAAAACTTTAGTTTCCTCTTTTTGAAATTTAATTTGTAGAATAGCTGAAACCTACAGAACGGCAGGAGAAGATTCAATAGCATCTAGATTTGAAACTGCACTTTGGGGAAGTCTGTCGTTCTTAGGAATAACAGTAAGGTCCTTTTGAGACCTGAGAGGACAAAATAAATAAATCTACAAAACTAGAGGTGTAATTGATCATCTGGGACTTTGCTTCCTTTAGAACTCTTGTTTCGTTAGAATTTGAATTAAAGTTCAAAAACAGGGTTCTAGTTACTGTTCATTGCTCATCTAATGGTTGTTTAAGCCTTTTTCCTTGCTGAGAACACTTAACTTTGTTTAAGGCAGCAATGTGCCCAGCCCCGGGGATGGATCATGATTTTTCACGTTAGGCCTTTCACGGCACTCCTTCTTGTCCAGATATTTTTCCAACCTTTCCTCTGGGGATAATCATGTGACCCAGTTGGGGCCAATAAGATATAATGGAAGATCTGGGGAAAAGTCTTGGAAAGTTTTTCTCCCTTGAATAAAGGAAAGCTCTTTTTAAGATTTTTTTTTTTTTTCTTCTTCTCTTGTTCATAACACTAGTTAAAGGGATCTGGATCTGTGGCAACCATCTTGGAAATACGAGGTGAAAAGTACAAAGATGGAAACCCACCATATTACAGATATCAGAACAGAAATAAAGAACCTGCCTCCCAAATGACATTCTTGAGCCCCAGACTCAGTGCCAGTAACCACATACCTCTGGGCATTCGGAGCAAACAGACCTCGAGATCTTGAGGCTGTCTCAGTGGAGGACTCGGTTACTTTTCAGTTAAAACCATTTCTGATTGACACATTCCAGTCCTATATAGGTCAGACCTCGGAGCCATTGCCCAGTGCATGCCTCCCTCCGTTGATTTAGAACGCTCTTTTCCTCCCCTGCTCCACGCGGGCATGTATCCTGAAATATTCAGTCACCTCCTCTTTGAAAGTTCGCTGACCTTTTATCTCTGTCTTCCTGAAGCGAACACCACCCATAAAGCACATTCCATTTTCTAGTCGCTGTTGCACTCCCCTGTTGTTTCTTTAGATTCTAGTGTGTATTTGAAAAGGACAGACATGGCTTTTCCTATTTCGGTGCCTAAGTCAGGGCTCTCTAGAGGACGATGGGCAGGCGTTAAGGGTGGGAGGTAGTGGTCCCAGTAGCTGCCTGTTGAATATATGCTGACAGTGTGGAGTCCGCAGACTAGAAAGCTACCCTTAGCCTTGCCTTTAAACGTCTGGAAAATGTTATCCTTACAAATGATTCTGTAAATGCTCCAGGAAATTGACTTCTGCTACCCTTCTAGCAGCTATCAGAGCCAGCTTGGCTTTAGGTCTTACAGAAATGATTTGTCATCTGTTTCATTTGTTTGCTTTTTCCTGACAGAGCTGGAATTCTGGATTGTTCCCCACTTTAAAAACTGCCAAGTCCAAACCAGAAGTAGACAGGGCTGGACACAAGGCTCTTCCTTCCCACTCATTTCACAGGGTAAAAAGTCACATTTATTCTTTGTGTCTGGCTTTTCAATAGCGTATTATGATTATTTTTTTCTCTATGTCAGAGAGGATATTTGAGAGGAAAAAAGCTTGGAATCACTCTTACTAGTGCAGGCAGGGCCCTAACAAATAACTTCTTCAGGAAAAGAAGAAAAGTAAACTGTGTGAGGTGCCTCATGTTAGAATAGATGGTTTATATTCATTCAAATGTTACAACTTAATAATATATGTTACTAGTTGTATTTTACCAGTGAAAGAACTGGTAATTTGTCCAAAGTGACAATACTAGAATTTGAGCTCAGATCTTCCAGTGTTGAAAGTTCTGTTTTGTTTTTCTCAGAACATAACAGAGCCTCCCAAGAAGTGATATCTTCCACTCCCCTTTCTTAAAAGGAATCATTAACATTGCAGTAAAAATCTTGCCTCCAAAAATGGTTTTGACATTTACTTTCAGAACAGGAACTGGAAATACTCTCTCTCTCAAAAACTCTGAAAGACCTGCTACTGTGTATAAAACAACAGTTTTCATACATTGGACCACAAGCAATGCAGCGCAGGGATCCCTCAGAGAAGGGAAATGAATTGAGTCCTGCGATGGCCCCAGCGGATGCCTGGAGAGAGATTCAAAACTGCAGCTCTGGGACGGAACAGCATGGCAGAGCCCAGAGGTCTCCCTGAGCTGAGGAAACAGACCTGGGAGTCCCGAGGGGCCAAAACGGATGAAGCTCATAGGGTAGGGTATGGGAGAGAAGTGAGCTACACAGGAGGAGAGCTGGCGAGGTCCCCTCGAGACAGGCTGAGTGCTGCTGCTCGCATGGAAGGAAGCTACTGTAGCTGGAGAAAGGACCGCCTGAAAGCAGCAGAGGGAGTCGTCACTGAAGTTCACACAAAGCTGTTAATGATTTGGATTCCTGCTCGCCACAGTAGAAAACATTGTAGTCCACAGGGCACTGGATAGGATAGTCAGAAAAGTGTGCCTTCAGTAGGAAAGCAGAACCAACCCTGCACCGAAGGCTGCAGAGTCTGCAGTTTCTAAGTAACTGTCTCTTAAAACAAAGTACAAGAATGTAGGGATGCAAATATTTCTAGTATGCAACAAGGTAAGGAGCAAAGCTTCTAGCACCCAGTACAAAACTTGTCAGGGATGCAGAAAGCCAGAAAATAAAACCATAAGTGAAGGAGGGAAAAGAGATCCAGAAACGACACAAAATATAGAATTATTATTTGTGCAAAAAGAGACTGTAACTGTATGTGTCAAGAAGGTAGTGGTCCAGAAGTAGAGGCAAGATTGACCATATTAACTGAACCTAGAAGATATAAAGAGGACCAGAATATATAAAAGATAAAAATACACAATCAGATTTAGAAAACAAAGTCTCACAATCTGAGTGAGATAAACAGTAGATTAGACAGCAAAAGGAAAGATTAGAAAACTGGAAAACGTAGACACTCAATTCAGAGTAAAGTATGACTGGAAAAAAGTGGACAGAGCTTTAATAAGCTGTGAGTCAACTTCAAGCAGCCTGTTGTATGTACCATTGGAGTCCTCGAGGGAGAAAAGATGGATGTGGGGATGGAAAGAGAAAGAAAAAAAGGTTTTTATTTTATATGTTCATATTTCTTCAGGTTATTTGAAGACACAGGCCAACATTTTTTCAGATTTGATGAAAATTATAAACCCATAGGTTTAAGGTACTCAGTGAACTCCAGGGACAAGAAACATGAAGACGATCATACTAAGGCACATCTTAATCAAATGGTTTTAAACCCGTGATTAAAAAAGCTAATAACATCCAGGATTGGGGGAGGGCATGTTATATACTGAGGAGCTCAGATAAAAACAATAGGAAACTTTTCCTGGAAAACTCTGGGAGTCAGAAGACAATGGAGCAACATCTTTTATATAAAGATGTTTATGTAAAGATATTATGTAAAAGGAACAAGACAGAATAAAACCTGTCAACCTAAAATTTTATATGCAGTGAAAATATCTTTTCAAACAACAAAGGCAAAACAAGAAGGCTTTTTCAAACATCTAAAGACCTGCATTACAAGAAATGTTTTCTAAAATCTTTCAAACAGATATAATACTGTGTGAAAATACAGTAAATATATAGCTAAATATGAAAGTGCCCCTTTTTGGGTATTATATCTATTAAAAAGATAATTGTTGAAAACAGGAATATTTTATTGTGGAGTTTATAACACATTTCAAAATAAAAGATAATTGCACAAAGTTTAGGAAGGGGAGAATGGAAATATACTAAGGTAACATTCTCATGCCATACCTGAAGTGGTATAGTATTACTTCAAGGAAAAACTGTGATAAGTTAAAGGTATAATATAAGCCCTAAAATAAGTCCTTTCATTCCCCAAGAGTGTTGTAGCTAACAAGCCAACCACAGAATACAATGGGATCACTAGTAAGTATTCAGTTAAATCCAAAAGGAGGGGGGAAGGAGCAAAGGAAAATAAGACAGATAGCAAGATAATAGATTTAAGCTTAACTGTATCAATAATCACATTGGTTATAAATTGTAAACACCTAATAAAAAGGCAAAGATTGTTATACTGACTAAAAAAAGATAGGACCCGATTATATGTTATTTTCTCAAAACCTGCTTTTGCTACAAAGACACTAGGTTTGAAGTAAAGTATAAACAAAGATATACTAACAATAAATTTAAAGAAAGCAGGTGTACCATACTAGTAGTAAACAGTAGATTTCAGAGCTTGAAAATGTTACCAAGATTAATATGGTTGTCTGTAATCACAAAGAGGAAAGTAACAATCCTAAACACGTTCATAACAGCTTCTAAATATGTGAGGGAAAGACTGTGAACTACAAGGAGAAATAACCAACCCACAAATGTATTGTGCTGGCCAAAAATTTCATTTGGGTTTTTTAACATGATGTGGAAAAACCTGAATGAAGTTTTTGGCCAGCCCAATAGTTGAGGATATTCAACACCTCCATTAATTGTTAAAACATGTAGACAGAAAATCAGTAATATTTAGAAGACTTCAACACTATCAACCATCTTGACTTAATTGACCTTGATAGAGCACTCCACCCAACAGCAGCATTATACACATTGTTTTCATGTGTATTCAGAGCATTTTCAATACAGACCATATTCTGGGAGGGAAAGAAAATCATAATAAAGGTTCAAACCATACAAAGTATATTCTCTGGCACAAGAAAAAGAAAATTGGAAATCAGTAACAGTTATCTGGAAAATACCCCAATATTTGGAAAGTAAACAACATGCTTCTAATGAAAAAATAAAATGAGAAATATATTGGGTTGATTGAAAATAAAAGCAACATCAAAATGTATTAGATACAGATTAGGCAACCAATCCTAGAGGAAAATTTATAATGGTAATTGCCTTATATTAAAATAGAAGAAAATTCTCAGATCAATGATTTCACCTACCACCTTAAGAAACCAAGAAAAAGAGCAAATTAAACCCAAAGTAGAGAATTCACTGGTGATCTCGTGGTTAAGACTCAGCTTCCAAGGCAAGGGGCCAGGTTCAGTTCCTGGTCAGGGAAACTGAGATTCTGCAAGCTGTATAGAATTGCCAAAAAAAAAAAAAAGAGGAGCAGGAAAAAAAGAAAAAGATAATATCAAGAAATCAATAAAATAAAAATTTAAATGCAAGATAAAATGAAACCAAAAAAGTTGGTTCTTTGAGAAAAATCAGTAAAATTAATAAACCTCTCAACAAATAATTGAAAAAAAAATAACNAAAAAAAAAAAAAAGAGGAGCAGGAAAAAAAGAAAAAGATAATATCAAGAAATCAATAAAATAAAAATTTAAATGCAAGATAAAATGAAACCAAAAAAGTTGGTTCTTTGAGAAAAATCAGTAAAATTAATAAACCTCTCAACAAATAATTGAAAAAAAAATAACAGAACTAGCAGGAATAAGGGGCTTCCCTGGTGGCTTAGTGGTAAAGAACCTGCTTGGCAATGCAGAAGGGTTGGATCCCTGGGTTGAGAAGATCCCCTGGAGGAGGAAATGGCAACCTACTCCAGTATTCTTGCCTGGTAAATCCCATGGACTGAGGAGTCTGGCGGGATACAGTCCATAGGGTCACAAAATAGTCAGACGTGACTTAGTGAATAAACAAGAACAACATCAGGAATAAAGAGAGATCGTCACTATAGATATTTCAGAAATGAAAAGTATAATCACTGACTACTATAAACAACTTTATTCCAGTAAACTTGACAGTTTAGATAAAATGGACAAATTCCTCAAAAGATATAGATAACAAAGCTCATGCAAGAAGAACCAGATAATCTGAAAGCATTGTATTTAATAAATGGAATTTTTATTTAAATGCCTTCCCACAATCAAAGCTCTAGGACCAGCTGAGTTCACTGGTGAGTTCCAACAAACATCTAAAGAAGATGTAATGCCGATTCTCTGTACACTTTTAGAAAGTTAAGGAGAAGGGGAAACATCTCGTTGTATCAGGTCAGTTATTTTCCTGATGCCAAAACCAGGCAGGGAAAATACAAGAGAGGAAAACTAAAGTCCAATATGCCTCCTGAACTTACAGAGAAAAAAATTTAAGCCAATTATTAGCAAAGTGAATATAGTATTTAAAAGGGATGACACATCATTGCCAAGTAGGGTTTATCCCAGGAATTCAAGGTTGATGTAACAATGGAAAATTTATCAAAGGAATTCATCATACTAACTCACTTAAAGAAAAAAAAAAANGAGCAAGCGTCTTTTAATTTCATGGCTGCAATCACTATCCACAGTGATTTTAGAGCCCCCCCCAAATAAAGTCTGTCCCTGTTTGCCCATCTATTTGCCATGAAGTGATGGGACCGGATGCCATGATCTTAGTTTTCTGGATGTTGAGCTTTAAGCCAACTTTTTCACTTTCACTTTCATCAAGCGGCTTCTTAGTTCTTCACTTTCTGCCATAAGGGTGGTGTCATCATCAATTAATAGATTTATGACAAAGAGGCCATGAGAATTTACTAAAGAAAGGATAATCTTCTCAACAAATGTGCTGGAACAATTGACTAGCCATATGTAAAAGATGAACAAACACAACGGAAAACTCTACAAAAAACAAAAATTATCTTTGACCCTTCTTACAAAAAAAAAATTGGACCATGTCCAGTTGACCCTTGAACAAGCTAAGGGTTAGGTGTCCTGACCCTCTGTGCTGTAGAAAATCTCTGTTACTTTGCTATCAGCCTTCCGTATTCATGGTTCAGCATCTACAGCCACAAAGCACATAGTACTCTAGTATGCATTCACTGAGGAAAACCCACGTATAAGTGGGCCTGTGCAGTTCTTATTTTTCTGGGTTCCAAAATCACTGCAGATGGTGACTGCAGCCATGAAATTAAAAGACGCTTACACCTTAGAAGAAAAGTTATGACCAACCTAGACAGCATATTCAAAAGCAGAGACATTACTTTGCTGACTAAGATCCGTCTAGTCAAGGCTATGGTTTTTGCAGTAGTCATGTATGGATGTGAGAGTTGGACTGTGCAGAAGGCTGAGCGCCGAAGAACTGATGCCTTTGAACTGTGGTGTTGGAGAAGACTCTTGAGAGTCCCTTGGACTGCAAGGAGATCCAACCAGTCCATTCTGAAGGAGATCAGCCCTGGGATTTCTTTGGAAGGAAAGATGCTAAAGCTGAAACTCCAGTACTTGGGCCACCTCATGTGAAGAGCTGACTCATTGGAAAAGACTCTGATGCTGGGAGGGATTGGGGGCAGGAGGAGAAGGGGACAACAGAGGATGAGATGGCTGGATGGCATCACTGACTCGATGGGCGTGAGTCTGAGTGAACTCCGGGAGTTGGTGATGGACAGAGAGGCCTGGCGTGCTGTGATTCATGGGGTTGCAGAGTCGGACATGACTGAGCGACTGAACTGAACTGTGCAGTTCAAGCCAGTGGTGTTCAAGAGAGTCTACTGTATAAAATTTTAAGTCCAAATGCAATGTAGACTTAAATATGAAATCTAAAACTATAAAATTTGTAGGAAAAAAGTAGAAAATCTTTGTGACTTAGGTGAATACTTCTTAGACAAGGCACCAAAGGTACAGTCAGTCCATAAAAGAAAAATTTGATAAATTGGATTTCATAAAAATATGAAACTTTGGCTTTCAAGACACTTTTAAGAAAATTAATAAGTAACCCGCATACTGGGAGAAAGTATTTACAAATTATGTATCTGATAACAGGTTTTATCTACAATGTTGTATAAAGAACTCTTGAAACTCGGTAGGGAGATTGAATTCTGGCAGGAGAGTATTAACAGCTTCGCTGACTTGCTTTCCAGGGAAACAATAAACATTGTTTTTAGAAGCTTAACCATTCAAAACCTTCGGAAATGGTCCTAAAGAAAAACAGCAAGTGAAGAAACATTTCTTCAAGAAAATCTATGAAATGTCAACAAGAAAGGTGAATTTTGCTTTGAGTAAGGAAGGTGACTTTCAGTAAGGAAGTCTATGATATTTGAACCAAGGCTCCCCCTGTCTCCCCTCCCAGCCCAACAAGAAGGAGACTTCACTCCAGACTGCTGAGGCCAGGAGCGCAGCATTCCCTGTCTCCCCAACTCTGAGCCAAGAGGCTTTCTTCCAGGAGTAGCAGGAGTTCAGTAGTTCTCATCCTGCCCCCAGCAGGAGGCCAAGTCCCAGGCAAATACCCCTGAGAGGTGGGCGTTCCCTGCTTTTATCTGCCCCTCACTCTTGGAGGATGGTTCTACCTTAAATGCAGTAGCTAAGAATGCTGGGGTCCGGATTCGTTTCCCCCATCTCGTTAGCTGGTTGTTCTGTGTTGTGAAAGGAAAGCTGAGAGGAGCTCAGGCTCCCGCTCCTCCCCAGCTCCACTGAACGGTTCACTCCTAGAGTGGAAGCATCCTTCCAGGAGAAGCTTGCCATTGTCCCTGCCCCAACGCTGGAGTCTGAGAAAGATGGAAGAGAGCAGTCAATCACAGGCCGTATGCAACATTACAGCTCCCTGAGAGCCAGCATCAGAGGCTTAATACTGCCAAGGATAGGTAGGTTTCACTAAAATAATTCAGTCTTTAAGCAAATAAGAACAAAGAGCCCTGGAGAAACAGAGAAGTCTGTTACCCAGAGTGGCTACAGTATGTCATCTAGAATCTCCAGTTTCCAACAAAAATGAATGAGGCGTGCAAAAAAATAAAAGGATCAGTTCGACCCATATACTGGAAAAGCAAAAGTAAAAACAGGCTACAGAAACAGTGATAATGATCAGATATTAGATTGAGGAGGAAAATATTTCAAAATAGCCGTTACAAATTTGTTCACAGTAAACTTGCATAAAAGGAATAAAGGAAGGCATGATGGCGATGTTTTCTCAAACAGAGACTATCATAAAGAGGGTTTTTCAAAAGAACCGAGTGGGAATTCCAGCACTGAAAAGAACAATAGCTGAAATTGCAAATTCCCTGGAAAAACTCATCAATAAGCAGAAGAATCACTGAACTTCAAAACAGATCAATAGAGAGTATACCAACCAAAGAACAGGAAGAAAGAATTGTTTATTCCACCATTACTGGAATCAGGACATGTGTTATTTATGGAAACATTTATTATGTGCCTATTTCCCTTGTGGCTCAGTTAATAAAGAGACCACCTGCAATGTAGGAGACCTGGCTTTGATCCCTGGGTCGGGAAGATCCCCTGGAGAAGGAAATGGCAACCCAACTCAGGATTCTTGCCTGGAGAATCCTGTAAACAGAAGAGCCTGGCAGGTTACAGTCCATGGGGTCACAAGAGTTGGACATGGTGACTTAGCATCTAAACCAACCACCGTCAATAGACAGTAGTGGGTGCTAAGGGATTCTTCTCAACCTTAAAAGAGTAATTCCTACAGTTACTGGGGACTGTAGGCCTAAGGTCACCTCAGTGGTCCCAAATGTAGGCTTTTCATTAGTATTAGATGGTATTTCTTGAGGCCGTATGCCTGAACCCAAGGGAGTGGTTGTATAAGATACAGAAAAATAGCAGGGAAAATTCAGTAAGACTCCTCTGAGTGCCAGGTGGCCCCCTGGGAACTTTACGTAGATAAATCTAATAAACACCATGGTCACATCGCCGAGTAATCTGAGACCCACAGATGTACCACCAGCTATATTCTGTGAAGCTGTCACGTGTGTATGTTGTTTTCAACTCTTTTTCGACCGCATGGACTGTACTCCTCCAGGCTCCTCTGTCCATGGGGTTTCCCAGGCAAGAATACTGGCGTGGGTTGCCATTTCCTTCTCCAGGGGATCTTCTCAACCCAGGGCTTAAACCCACATCTCCTGCATTGGCAGGGGGCTTCTTTACCATGGAAACACTTGGGAAGCTGTTAGTTGGCTCATAACCCTAGTTGTGTACGTTCTGGGAGCAGAATTAACATATATAATGAGAGAAACTGCTACTGCTTTTCAGTGTAAATGTACTCAGCAGGGCATTCTGGAGTAAGTTTGTTCTAAGAAGCGCCATGGGAGAAGAGCATTCTGATGGCATAAAAGGCACTGGACCTCTGCTGTCCTGGAGGATGTCCTACAACCTATGTGGCTTTGTGAAGGCCAGAGTCACCTTCAAGGCCTTGCTTAAATGTTGCATTCTCCCTGAGGCCTCAACCCATGTTAGTATCTCAGATCTGTCTACTAAAAAAAAAAAAAAAAAAAAAAAAAAAAACAAGCACCCTTTACCATGCTAAATTATTTACTTATTTATTAAATCTATTGCTTTACTGTCTCCTCTCTAGAGAGTAAGCCCCACAAGGATGGAAATCTTTGTTTTTCATCCACTGATATATTTCCAGTACTAAAGAGTTTCTGGAACATAGCAGGCATTTGAGTTCCTGGACCTCCTGATGATAAGAGAAATCAACTGAAAAAACATAGACAATCCTAGTCTCCCAATTGATCCCTCCTCCCGACCTTTCCCCCCTAATAACCATAAGATTGTTTTCTATATCTGTGACTCTATTTCTGCTTTGTATATAAGCTCACTTGTACCATTTTTTTAGATTCCCCACATGTAAGTGATATCAGATATTTGTCTCTGAGTTACTTCACTCGGTATGACAATCTCTAGGCCCATCCATGTTGTCGCAAATGGCACTATTTCATTCTTTATAAGGGCTGAGTAATATTCCATTGTTTCTACGTACTTTTATCCATTCAAAAAAATAAAAAAATAATTTTAAAATTAAAAAACATAGGCAATGTGACGGTCTTTATCCCCTATACTGGTGAAGTAACTGATACCACTTGCAGTTTTCAATTTTCTAGGGGCTATTTTAGGTTTATTTTTCCTATTATCATAAAGCTTTCACTTAATTAGAGGTTTTTTTCAGTATTATTTTGCATGCTTTTATTGTCATTAAATAATCTTTTCCAATATGATAATCTTTTCTTTTTCCTTATCCAGTAGGAATAAGAATAATGGGAAGTTAGAACTGCCAAAAGTAAGAAATTACATTTCCCCATGACTAAGGTAAAACTTTACGTAGAGTTTTTTTTGTAGAGTCATTTATCCTCAATGATGGCGCAAGCCCAGGTGGACCCAGAACCTTCCATGCTGGGCTTCTCTATTCACCTGACTGCCTTTTAGCTGAGAAGCTGTGTGTCAGTCCCACAGCCTGGTGGAACCAGTGCCGCTCACAGGCACATGTGAGAGTCGGATTTTCCAGAAGCCAGAGCCTCCTGCTTTCACACCACCACTGAAGCCCACATTTTCTTTTTTCATCATCCCCAAAAAGGAAGGGTAACTATACCCTTTTTTTTTTCCTGCCTGTAATGCTACCAGAGGCCTTCCTCTATATTTCTGATTTCCGTCTGCTTTTTCTAGCTTTTTGATACTTTTGATTTAGAGCTTTGATATGTCTCTGAACGGTGACAAAACTGTGGGGTTGGGGGGAGCGGGGAGGGCCTGAATCCTCTTCTAATCAAGTTTCAAGCAGGTTGACTGCCGCAGGAAAGTGGCTGGATGTGGTAAAAGGCCACATGGTGCCCATAGTCTACAGCCGCCTCCTGGGAGCAAGTGGATTTCCCCGAGGGGCCTGTGACCTTCCTGCAGATGCTGATGGCCCTGCACTTGCTGACCGTGTGACCTGAGCCCAGTGGAGAGCCCACAAGTTTTGAGGCTTTAAGATACAGGAGGAAGTACTGGGAACAAGGCTTCTTTCTCACAAAGCACTCTCTAAGTGTTAGCAGTTGTTTTCCCTAGGATGGTTCAGCAAGCCTTTAATGAAAATCTGTGTATGGAGATTTGTATTTGACAATCAACATTCAATACAATTTTAACCTCTAATGGCAGGAGAACTTTCTAGCAAACCTAGTGTGACTTTTCATGGGATTGGAAGGTGGGTCATCGTAATGTAATAATATATTGTGAGTGCGTGCCATCTTGTCCTGGCCATCTTGTCCTGGAGATTCTAATTCCACTGCAATACCTTGTGTCTGCCTCCTTCTCCCCATCCTTCCTAACCCTCCCTTCTTGTGCTCCGGAACTTAACCTCCAGGAGGGAAGGGCTTGCATACGAACAGTGCCTGGTACATCTAGGCCTGTCAGTGTCTATTGGATTTTTTTTCTAATGGTAAATTGACTTTTATTAAAATTTAAAACATTTGCTCCTTGAAAAATACTAAGTAAAGATAAGCCATAAGTCAGAAGGAAAATTTCACAATATCTGACTAATAAATTGTATCCAAAATATATAAAGAACTTTTACAACTTAATAACAAGACAACTGAATTAAAAAATGGCAAAAGATTACATGGTCACTACTTTAAAGAGAATATATGAATGTCCAATAAGGGCCTGTCTCCTCAAAACCCTGTGAGGCCAGAGTTCAGGACGGCTGGAAAGAAGTGGGGTGTTGATAACGTGTTGCCATCGTTACAGTTACTGTGGCGATGGCCTTGGTGATTCCTGGTTCTTGGCTCCTCTGGTCACCGATGACGCTGGTCAAGCCATATCTGGCCACCAGGTGGCACTCGCGCTCCATGAGTGATGGTCTCAGTGCTTTGCAAAGGCTGGGCTCTCCAGCTGTCAGTAGCTGAGTGCCCTCCTACTCTTTGCGGCCCACGAACTGTGTAGCACACTAGGCTTCTCTGTCAATCAGTACCTCCCAGAGCTTGCTCAAACTCACGTCCATCGAATCGGTGATGCCATCCAACCATCTCATCCTCTGTCGTCCCCTTTTTCTCCCGCCTTCAATTTTTCCCAGCATCAGGGTCTTTTCCAATGATCAGCTCTTCACATCAGGTGGCCAAAGTATTGGAGCTTCAGCATCAATCCTTCCAAAGAATATTCAGGGTTGATTTCCGGCAGCTGATAACTGCAGGAGGGATCCATTGACCACACATCCTGCCCCCCTGCCCCCGCTCTCGGAGCCACAAATTGACATCCATCCTGCCTGCGCCCGTCTCCACCCTAGTTGAGCTCCACGTTCCTCCATCCAAAGCCTTCCCTTGAGTTTCCTGTGGGTGAGGCTCCTCTCCCAGCGGCCCATCTGACCTTCAGGAGGGCTGGCAGGAAGCTCCAGGTGAGGTCGCATCTCAGTCCGGTGGACACGATGAACTGTCTGCTCCCTGTCATGGAGTAGACACCTTTCGGGGTGAAGACCGAGAGGCCCAGGCCTGGGGAAATGTGTTGTCCAGCAGCCTCACTGTCCTGCTCGCCTGCACCCAGCCCGACCGTCATAAATGCCACACATCTGCCTGGCCCTAGTATTTGTGACCAACCAGTGACTGGCTTTCCCTGAGTAACAGATGATTCGCAAGAAGCAGGTGTCTCAGTGTGCTGGGGGCGGATCTGGGGTACAGGTGACTAGGCACCTCGGGACAGCAGGCCCACCTGTGCCGGGTTTGTGGTCCAGGGATCCCTCCCACGGCTGCCAGTCACCAAGGAGAGCCGAGCCCTGCGTGTCTCAAATTCGTCTTCCCGCAGGGGTCCCTCCCCTCCCAGACCTGGATTCTGTGCACACCCAGGTCTTGCTCCTGAGCCATCAGTGGGGCCCTGGCTCCAGGCACATGCTGTCTGAACTGACCACTCCCGTCAGTGGCTGTTGGGCACTGTGAGCTCTCATTTGGGAACCAGAGTTCTTACTCTCAGCAAGCACAAGGTCACACAAATTATGGGGTTCGGTTTGCCCATTTGATGCTCAAGCACAAAGGGGCAGTGGTTATAACCCTCATGTCCGTGGATTCATGTATGATATCAACCACATCTATGCAAGGTTCTAGAACAAAGGATGCTTCTGAAGGTTCTAGGTGGCCAGTAGGACATAGGACGCAAAGTACTTAATCCCTGCCTCCCCTGAACTCTGTATGTGTGTGAGGGTGTCTCACAGAGGGAGCCCAGCCAGCAAGTCCTTGATTTCAGGGGTAGAGGCAGCAAGGCCCTGGAGGAAACCGGGGTCCATGGAGTCATTTAGTGCATGGATCACAGCTAGGAAATTACTCCTCCCCACCAAAGGATAAAATACCTGGTCACCCACTACAGAGAGCTCATAGATAAGAGACGATGCATCTGAGAGAGGACCCCAGGACTCGCAGCATGAAAGCAAGGAGCCCTGTCGGCTCACAGCTTGACCAGTCGGGCGGCCCAGAGGCAGCCAAGATCCTGAATGTTCTGAGAACAATTAGGGCCCTCGGGTGAACCCTGGGCACAAACGCAACTCAGGCTCACTGGTTCTCACCCAGGCCCTGTGCTGGGGGCTGCGGGCAGCCTGGAGAGAGGAGAGACGGCAGCAGAACCTGGGGCTCCTGAGACACGGGACGAGGCCAACCCACCAGCTCCGTGTTGGACCCATGCGTGGGGGCATCAGCACCCACTGTTCACTGGAGGTGTCTGAGCCCATAAACTGTCCACCAAAATGCATGCTGTGTGTGTGTGAATCGCTCGGTCGTGCCCGACTCTGTGACCCCGTGCACAGTAGCCAACCAGGCTCCTCTGTCCATGGGATTCTCCAGAATACTGGAGTGGGTTGCAATGCCCTTATCCAGGGGATCTTCCCAACCCAGAGGTTGAAGCCGGGTCTCCTACATCGCAGGCAGATTCTTTTACTGAGCCACCAGGGAAGCTTTAAAAATGCATGTTGGAAAATCACAAAAGCACTGGACTCATTGTTTCTTTCCAAACTCCAAGCAGAGCACAGCAGCCTTTAGAACTTCCAATAAATGGCCGCCTGCACATGCCTGTTCCGCCTTCCGATGCGCGTCTCCCAGGTGGTTCCGGGCCCAGCAAACCTCCTGGTGCCTGCTCCTGGTGGCCCCTAGGACGGTCACTGTCTCCCTGGGAGATTTCCAGACTGAAAGGGCCTGACAAGGGGGCACGCTTTTGCACCCATGAAAGGAGCACCAGCCTCTCCGCCTAAACTGCCTTCCAGAGGAGGTGTGAGAGAAGCTTAAGAAAAAGCACCATGCGAAGCACAGAGTGTTGATCAGCTCACACACAGGCTTATATGGAGTTAGCTTCTTGGTCCTACGCCCCAGTCACCTGTTTAATTAACTGCTTAGTGTTTACCTGAATGTCAGCTTGGGTCTCTTCCAACTACAATGCTTCTGCAGAAGTCCAAAGTGGTCTTGAAGAATTTTGCAAGTTCCTAGAGAGTGAGGGGGTTTCCCTGCTGGCACACTGGTAAAGAATCTGTCTGTAGTGCAAGAGACGCAGGTTCAATCCTTGGGTCAGGAAGATCTGGAGGAGGCAATGGCACCCCATTCCAGTAGGCTTGCCTGGGAAATCCCACAGATAGAGTAGCCTAGCTAGCTACAGTCCATGGGGTCGCAAAGGGTCAGACACAGCTGAGCGACTAAACAAGAACGAGAGAGTGGGGGCAGTACTTCTTTCCACGCACCCTTCTGTCTCCATGACCAGAAAGCTAGCCCCCTCCCCAGGCTCTTAAGAAAGGTTCATGCGGAGAAAGGGGAGCCGTGTGTGCCTTTGGTGAGATTGTAAATTGGTACTGCTCTGGAAAACAGTATGGAAGATCCCCGAACAGTTAACAACAGAAAAACCTATGACCCAGCAATTCCATTTCTGAGTTTTCACCCGAAAAAAACAAAAACACACAAAAACAAAGAACACAAATTTAAAAAGACACATGCGCCTCTATGTTCACAGCAACATTATTTAAGATAATCTTAGATATGGAGGCAACCTAAGGGTCCTTCTGTAGAAGCCTGGCCTACTGCAGTCCATGGGGTCACAAAGAGTCAGATGTGACTTAGCAGCCGAACAACAACAATAGCTGAATGAATGAATAAGATGTCAGATATATATATATATATATGCACACAGAGAGAGAGAGAGACACACACACACACACACATATATATATATAATGGAATATTATTCAGCCTTAAAAAGAATGAAATCTTGCCATTTGCAACATGGACGGACTTGAGTTGAGAGAGAGAGAGAGTGACCATCGCTCGGTTGTGTCTAACTCTGCCACCCATGGACTGCAGCCCACCAGGGTCCACTGTCCATGGGATTCTCCAGGCAAGAATACTGGAGTGGGGGTGCCATTTCCTTCTCCAGGGAATCTTCCCGAGCCAAGGATCAAACCGGGTCTCCCACATGGCAGGCAGATTCTTTAGCGTCTGAGCCACCAGACACGAAAAGAAGCTAAGTGAAATAAGTCGGGCAGTAAAAGATAAATAGCATATGTGATCTCACTTATAAGCGGAATCTAAAAAACAAGAGAAAATCACAACAGGCTCATAAAGAACAAATGAGTGGTTTCCAGAGGGGAGGGGGTTTGAGGTGTGAAATAAGAGAAGTGTATTAAGAGGTACAGACTTCCAGTTATAAAGTCAATAAGCCACAGAAACGTAGTGCAGCATGAGGACTGTGGTCAATCAGATTGCAGTAACTCTATGGGGACAGATGGTTACTAGACTTATCGTGACGATCACTTCATAATGTATGCAAATGTGAGATCACGATGTAATATGCCTGAAAGTGACACAATGTCGTGCATCAGCTATATTTCATTTTTTAAAATCCCAGAGTATTCGTGAGTGTTATGGAATTCGATGAAGTTTGGGGAGGAGATGGCCGGATTTACACAACAGCAGCGAACACTTTCAGGTTGTGCATTGGGCATCCTTTTTCTTGCAATTTCTTGGCAGGAAATGATCTGATCTCTGGGGTCAGGGTCTGGTTACCACTCTGTTCCAGGGCAACTGTCTAGACCCAGGCTTACTCTTTAAAATTTTTTTTTTAGTTAGAATATTTTTCCAGTTTGATGGAGGTATAATTGACAAAGTTACAAGATATTTCAAGTGTAAAACATGATGATTTAATGTCTACATTGTGAAAATGTTGTACTCATCGAGTTCATTAACACTTATTCGCCTATTTACCTTCTTTAAGTTCTACTTCCCTGGCAAATTTCAGTTATACAATACAGTGTTAACAATTTTAGTTACCATGCTATACATCACCTACTCAATGGGCATGAATTTGAGCAAACTTGGGGAGATGGTGGAAGACAGAGGAACCTGGTGTGCTGAAGTGCGTGGGATCACGAAGAGTCAGACATAGCACTTAAGGACTGGACAGCAGCAACGTGAGATACTCACACCTTACAACTGTAAGTCTGTATCCTTCTGCCAGACTCTCCTGACTCCTTCCAGCCCAACCTGCCTTTACTCTTTTTCATGTTTATTTGGCTGCCCTGAGTCTTAGTTGCAGTGTGTGGGATCTGGTTCCCTGACCAGGGATGGAACCTGGATACCCTGCTCCGGGGGTGCAGAGACTTTCCCTAGTCTGCTCTAGTGGTGCTGTGCTTAGTCACTCAGTCATGTCCGACTCTTGCGACCCCGTGGACTGTAGCCCACCAGCCTCCTCTGTCCATGGAATTCTCCAGGCAAGAATACTGGAGTGGGTTGCCATGCCCTCCGCCAGGGGAGCTTCCCAACCCAGGGATCGAACCCAGGTCTCCCGCATGGCAGGCAGATTCTTACCCTTAATTCTCTCCCTGCTTCTCTCCTTCCCTCTTTGTCAACCCCCTCTGACTCCAGACCAGAGGAAAGCTCCTCTTCTCAGAGGCCTCTTTACCAAGTGGCTCTGTGGCTGAGTTCCTGTCAGTCTTGCCTTCTGGCCCCAGGTGCTTGTCAAAGTATCGATCGTTTCTTCAAATGAAAGTAGTTCCCACCTGATGAGGCATTCTGGGGCCAGGTTTCAAGAGGACATTTTCACCTCCTGACATTTACCACAACAGAATCCAAAAAAACCATTCTCAACACCTTTGATGTTGGGAAGAGATTTGAGCTGGGAAAGGTAACCTACATGTTTTGTTAAAAAGAAATGATCAAGAAAACTCACAAATGACGTGGACGGAAGGGGATAAAATTCTCCCTGAAATCCAAGTGGCCCTTTCCAGTGGCTGAGACTGAAAGAGTACCAAGTATTCGCCTAATGCCTCACCCAACCCCCCAAGGCCTAGTGGTGCCGAGAGGCCTGCGGGGCTCCAGCCTGTGCAGCAAGCTTCCTGGAGGAATGGAGGTCGGGGCTCACCTTGAAGCTGGAGTCAAGGAGGCTGGGAGGGAGACTGGCCAGGTTGAACCACTCCCCAAGCCCCGGGCCAGCATCTGGAGTTGCGGAGTGGCAGGCCTCACCCTGCCCACCTATGGAGCACAGAGTGACCCCCAGTGCCCTGGGGGGTGGGTTGGAGGGACCTCCTTCTTCTCCCTGGCCACTGGCTGGAGAGCCCCCAGCAGTGTCATTGACCATGTGGACGGGCCTCTCTGCCCGCTAGGCTGTGCTCACCTGCTGGCAGGGACCAGGCCCAGTTTGTCGCTGTGCACTTGGGACTCAGAAGGCACGAGGTACAGACAAAGAAAAGGAGAAGTGACTGCATCCCTGCCTGGGGACCCTGCGTCTGATTTCTCATCTCCACTGACTTATCCCGAGGCCTCTGAAACCGAGGCCTGAAAACCTCTCTAAAGCTTCACTTTTCTCCAAACAGAATGGCCTTGGAGGGAAGACCTAAGAATCTAGTGAAACAGATGGGAAAGCCCTTGGCAAACCAAAAGGGCGAGGAATGGTGGGGGGTGTGGGGCCAGAAGCTCACAGGCCCAGCTCTGCCCCCAGCAGCGTCCTCTGCACAGAGCCTGACATGGGCTCACAGGGGAGCTCGCAATCTCCCCCCAAGCCCCAGCTTCGCTCCCTTGCTAGCTTCACTTGGAGACCAGGGAGAGTCCCTTGTCAGTCACCCAGCTCTCTCCCCACGGGGCTGAGGCCAGATGCCAGCCTGCTCATCCCACTGGCTCCAGACCTGGGGAAGAGGCAGCTAAGAAGGGCAGGCCTGGTACCTTGGATGCTCCAGAGGATGCTGCGGACATGCTGGGCTGAGGGCGCTGACTTCAGAAGGCACTCGATCACAAACTCCAGGGTTCCGAAATTCAGTCAGCTAGAACTCATATGCAAAGGAAAGAAAGCCTGAAATGCACTCACAGTCTGATTAAATTCCGCCCTCTCTTTCCTCCTCGATCCCCCTTCCTCCACTCACCTCCAGCTTCTGCCGTTTTGCCTGAGTGGCGTCACCTCCGGGCGTCCAGGCCTTTTACCTTGTCTCTCCCATGCCTGGCCAGGCAATTGGGCCTTACGTGTAGGAGGAGCTTGAATTCGACTTGGAGACTGAGCAAATGAAGAACCAAAGAATAAAAACGAATGAATAAAGCAAGAGCCTCTGATGGACAAATAGGCGCGGATGTCTCAAAAGCACGTGCCTGGGCTCCTTTCCCTCCGAGGTCCTGCATCCACACAGCAGTCTCGTGGAAAGCTCCAGGTGACTCCTTCCCTAAGGAAATTCATTTTGGCGGATTCTGCCTCTCTCTGTCTCATTCTTCTCACTTGAAAAATAAAAGCAATGTTCATGCATACCTCATAAACTTCCCAGGTGGCACTGGTGGTAAAGAACCGGCCTGCCTGTGCAGGAGACTATGAGATCCGGGTTTGATCCCTGGGTGGGGAAGATCCCCTGGAGAAGGAAGCGGCAGTATTCCACTCCAGTATTCTTGCCTGGGAAATCCCATGGACAGAAGAGCCTTGCGGGCTACAGTCCATGGGGTCACAAAGAGTCAGACACAACTGGAGTGACTTAGCAGGCACACACATAAGCTCTTGTGGGGCCCACAGGAGAGTGAAGACAGGAAGGGACGAGATAAATGGTGAACTCTCCGCTTTAGGACGTTACCTTATGGTGAAGTCACGCCAGCCTCCTTCGCTCTTCTACTCACAACCTCCCTCCAAACTCCAGCTCCCCCCAACACACAGAAGATACCTGTGTGTACATGTTTGCACTATGCACACACCGCACACACTGCATGCCTCCAGGGCACAGAGACCACAGCCTACATTCACAGAAGCTACACACTTGCCCTCACTCTTACTCCAGGCCCAACAAACCCGGGAACATGGCCGTTTCCTGGCTGTAGCCTATGTGATGTGATTGAGAGGCATGCCAGGGTCCAGCCCCGGTGGATCCACAGTGATTCGAAGGGTGGACGGCGTCAGTGTCTTAGAAAAAACTTATTTAATTACAGATAGAGAGGGATTAGAAAATCCCTGAGGGAGAGGAGGCACTGAGCCCTCCCCCCCCACCCCTNGAATTTTTATTACCTGGAGCTGTAGGTTAACTCCTTCTCCGAGAGAAATGGTTATGGGGGAGAGCCCCCGTAAGGTCAGAGGTGTAGGTGAGAGCATAAAACAGACTTTGGTTTTGGGAGTAGATGCTCAGGAACAGGGGGTTTCCTGAGGCTTGATCACGCCTTTGCAGACGCCAAGCCTCCTTCCTCATGACCTTTGCCACGGGTGGAGTTCCTCACGCTGGCCCCTGGCAGAGGCATTTCCAATGTTTCCCCTGGAAGCATTCCCACAGTAGTATCTGGGCCATACTTTTCCTACTCCTGCGAGGCCATTCCTATCTTCTCTGCTCATCATGAGTATTGACTTACCCTTGGACCCTTGGTCTGGAACAAACTGAGTCTGCGATGACTCCCCAGTGGCGTTTTAGCCCAGGAAGCATCCTGGTGTGTGTTTGGGAGCCCGTCCTCCCTTAACTCAGGCAGCAGTCCTGGTACACAGTCTTCTTCCTGCGGTCCAGTGCTCATTGCTTGTCAGCTCTTCAGTGACTCATTCCTACACGCCCCAAATTGAAGAACGGACTCAGTGTGGATGGGATTGTGACAATGTGACAATGGGATTGTGTCATAGTAACAATGCATTTGATGGTGAAAATGTTGAGTTTGTGACAGCTGGCACATTCAGCTAGAGGCCAGCTTTGGAGTTAATGGGAGAGAACTCAACTATAGATAAATAACTTTGGAAATTTCTGCATACTTATAGATTATTTGTTAGGAATTATATTTAGTTACTAGAATCAAAAAATGGGGGGGGGGCGGGGAATGTAGCCATTTAAACAAGATGAAAATTTACTGTACTTAACGTTAAGAACTGGTGTTTCAGTTCCATGGTGTCTTTTACAGGCAAAGGGACCCTTTGCCTGTCTGTCTTTCTGCTTCACCATTTTCGTGTGTGGCTTCTAGCTTGGGATTGCTTCATAATCAAACATGGCTGCTGGAGCACCAGCCATCATCTTTGCATTCCAGGAAGCAGTAGAAATAGTGGAAGGTTAAAAAAAATTAGTGCCTATACCACCAACTATCTTCATTTTAAGCCAATTTATACTCAACAACTTCTCTTTACACATTTTTGGCTAAAGTTTAGTCAAATAGCTACATGTACATAAGTACAAGGGAGGCTGAGAGATGTAATCTCTTAGCTAGTAACTTGCATCTGGTCTCAACACACCATTTGGCCACCAAAAATACTCTTGACTTTTACAAAAAATACTCTCCCTTCTTGAGGGAGACAACCCCAAGGTCCTGACCAACTCGACAGCAAGGATCTCTAAATGATGGGCGGTGTGTGCCTTCACGTTTGGATGTCCTTACTGACCAGTGGTCTAAACACTCCAGGGAAAATCTTCTAGATCTGCACCTCCCGACATGCTCAGTATGCGGTGGCCAAGTAGGGGCAAGAGAACAGCTACACAGTGATGGAAAAGGAGAGAATGGAAACGTGACTCTGTCACTGGTCTGACACAATGGCCAGTCCTCTGGGACAGGACTTCTGCAGACTCCCGACCGTCACAAAGTGCCACGTTCCTTGGTTATCTCATCTGCCAGGTGTCCTGCCCTGCTTTCTGAAAAGATCCCCCTTATTCGTTGTTCCCTGGGTCCCCTGAGCCTTAGCTAGTCCAAAATCCACCTTTGTATTAACTAGCAAAGGTGCCTGTCTAGCTTGTAGGAGCTTTGCTGGAAGAAAGGTCTCCAAGAGACTATTCTTTGTCCACCTTCGGTCATGTGTCTCTTACTGACCAGTTTCCTCCGGTTGGGATACAGTGGCTGGTACAGCTGAGTCCCAGGTGGCATCCTCTGGGCTGGACTGAATGGAAGGTGTGTCATGAGGTCCCCTCGGCCACACCGTGTGGGTCTGCCCCCCTTCCCTCCAGCCAAAGAGAATCATTTGTTGTTTCTCGGCATCCTTCAAGGCTTGTTCACATCCCTCTTCTGTGCATGTGTCATTTCCTAGGCGTTAGTCTTGATTCTTTTTCTAAGCAATTCCTACTCATCTATTATACCTGGGTTGACACCTCCTTTGGGAAGGCTTCCTGCATGTCTCTGTTGGATCAGATGCTTGTGATGATTCTGTGAGACCTTGAGATTAACATACAGTTATCTCGGCATTTACACAGTTCAGTAATTGCTGGTTTTCTTGTCTGTCTTCCCCCTATTCTGTGAGATCCTTCAGGGCCAGAATAACCTCTTCAATTGTGCGTCCATAGTGCCAAGTCTAGCTCAAAAGTGTGTTGAATTGAATTGAATCAGTGGTTGAATTTTAACAAAGTAATGGCACACTGCAGTAAATGCCTACATCACAATTATTAACAAAAACCTGTATCATTGGCCCAAAGACAGTGAGGCCCTTTTAGGGCAAATGCCACCGTTTTTGGAGTTTGCGTCATGGCTATGATGAGGACAGATATGAGCCAGATGGACCTGGGTTCAGATTACACTTCCACCTCTTACTAACCCTTCAACTCAGGCAAGTTCCTTTATCCGAGCCTCGGGTCTGTATAAAACAAGGGTTAGTAACATCTACTTCACAAGTTATAGTGAGAATTGAAATGAATGAAAGAAAGCTCCTCTGGACAGCTGGTAAGGTGTTATACGGGCCCAGCACACGGTCTTTCCCCTGACCTTCCGCTGTAGAATCTCACCACCCTCCGGGGGGCATCCCAGTTGCGACTGTTGTGTTGTCCTATTGTAAGTGTTAGCAGTCACTCTCACACTGTAAACAGAATCCTGATTAAGTACACGCTCATTGTCTTAATGAGCCCTAACACACCATCCATCCTGCCGTCAGCGTCGCAGACCTGGCTTCTGCTAAACTGACAACCAGGAGCCAGCGTCTCAAATTAGACAAGGGGCAGAGGAGCTGGAAGCCACGCTTGCAGGGCACACCCTGTCCACGCAGAGACCCCTGTCGCCATGTCGGCACTTCCGTGCACCTGAGGGCTAAGCGCAGATGTCAACAGCCAGTGAGTGACATTTGGCGGCTTTGTTTTCCTACTGAGGCAGAGAGAATCTCTAGCTTTTGCCTTTAAAAAGCAGACTCCATTTCCTTTTCTCCAAACCTGACCCTCCAGAACCCGAAGGGCCTGCAGGATGCTCCCTGCTCAGAGGGAGCATTATCTCCATTCAGTGCTCTGTCTCCAGTCTGTAGGCCTTCAGTTTGTTTTTGAAGCAGCAGCTGGGTTGAGAACACTATTTGACTCTAAATGGGGCACCTTCCACGACTGCAGTTTTAGCATTGGTTGCTGTCCTAGATCATTTGAGCTGCTTAGAGATGGGGACCATGTCTTGTTGCCATTGTGTCTCCATCACCCACCCCAGTGTCTGATGTGTGTTTGGAGTAGATGGATAATGAATATGAATGGGATGGCCAAACGTGTCCTTAGTTGGGACAGGGCTTCCTGGAGCGGGCTTTGTGCTGCTCTTTCATGGCCCCTGAAAATGTAGGGACTGGTTCATCCAAAACAGTACAAGGAAAGGAGTGGCCTGGGCTTGAGCTGTCTCAGGAACTTGGTAAAGACCATGTCTGGCTTATTCCCAGGGATTGGCTACCACTGCCATGAAACCAAACTGTTAACTGCCCAAATGAGATCCTCCTGGGGAAAAAAAAAATCAATATTTATTAGCAGTTGTTATGAAAAAAAGCTGCTAATAGGCTTTTCTCACCTCTGTAGATGCTCGCACGCTCAGTTGTGTCTGACTCTTCGCGACCCCATGGACTGTAGCCCCCAGGCTTCTCTGTCCATGGGATTCTCCAGGCAAGAATTACTGGAGTGGGTTGCCATTTCCTTCTCCAGAGGATCTTACCCACCCAGGGATCAAACCTGGGTCTCCTGCATTGCAGGTGGATTCTTTACCAACTGAGCCAGCAGGGAAGACTTTTCTTACCTCTCCTGATGGTAAAAGCAAAAGCTTTAGAGAAAGAAACTGAAAGAGTGAAGGAAAAATGGAAGGGGTGCTTGAATGAAGTGGGCAGGAAGGGGAGGCACCCATCACACGCGTGCAGTTCACATGTCGGGTCCACTCCTCTGGCTTGGACTGCACCCCGTGACTCAGCCTTGCCAGCTTTCATGGAACTCATATAACACCAGGACCCACTCAGTCTTGCCTTTCGTTACGTATCCCCCCTCCCCCCCCCCCCCCCCCCCCCAGCTCTCAGAACACGTTTTAAAAAAGACAGCATGCGGGGCTTCTTCTGTTGCTGTCATTTGCACTTCTGACATACAATCACCCAAGACACCGTGGGATTATACAGCTTGGACACTGGGCAAAGTTTAGTGACTCANCCCCCCCCCCCCCCCCCCCCCATCAGTCATGGTTTGGGCAGAAGTCACTCAGTATTTCAAGTAGAAAGAGGTTTAATACAGGGAGCTAGAGACTTCCACAGAGAAGGCAGTGGCAACCCACTCCAGTGTTCTTGCCTGGAAAATCCCAGGGACAGCGGAGCCTGGTGGGCTGCCATCTATGGGCTCGCACAGAGTTGGACACGACTGAAGCGACTTAGCAGCAGCAGCAGCAGATATTTCCATGGCCCCTGAAATGCAGAGATTTCCATTTTCAGGAAATCCTGAAGTGCAGAGGTTTGGGGGAAGCTGTCCCAGAAGAGGAACTCCCAGGGCACTGGGAGCTGTGGCTGGTCATTCAACAACTTGTGGCACCAAAAAGTGTGATTCTCAGGGTGATATCCCCAAACATCTGCCTCTGCCGAATGCCCACATACCTGCAAACAGCTGCCCCTTGGACATCATAATTTCTTTCCCTCTTCAGTCCTCCAGAGCCCCTTGAGTGCCTCTCCTTGGCAGAACTGACCCAGAGCCAAGAGCTTCAAGGGATTCTAGAAAAAGCAGTTCCAGGTTTTTCTGCTCAGTGGACCAGGTGAGAATGCTGCTGAGCAGATCACAGACTCTCTAAACATAGCCCTCATAGACTCGTGTTTATTCATTCATTCATTCAGTGAATAATTAATGAGGATCTGCCAGGCACCAGAATCTGCACTTGGACTAGTCAACTTTCTCCAAGACTGAGTACAGGCTTAGATCTTCTAAGTGTTTTCTATCTTCCACTGTATTGCACTGGGCACACAAGCTGACTGCCTATTAACTGACCTCAAACATGACTAGCCTGGTGTTCCCAGTGGGAGAGGTAAAGTGAGAAACATGATTTACGTGTCTGTATAGATCGGTGGGCTTCCCAGGTGGCTCAGTGGTGAAGAATCCACCCGCCAGTGCAGGAGATGTGAATTCAGTCCCCCGGGCGAGAAGATCTCCTGAAGAAGGCAATGGCAACCCACTCCAGTGTTCTTGCCTGGGAAATCTCAGGGACAGTGGAGCCTGGTGGGCTACAGTCCATGGGGTCGCAAAAGAGTCAGACACAGTTCAGTGACTGAGCATACATACACATATAGATAAAGGGAGGTTTACGTGTATATGTTACTCCAGTGCTCTCGCCTGGAAAATCCCAGGGATGGAGGAGCCTGGTAGGCTGCAGTCCGTGGGGTTTTGAAGAGTCGGACATGACTGAGCGACTTCACTTTCACTTTTCACTTTCATGCACTGGAGAAGGAAATGGCAACCCACTCCAGTGTTCTTGCCTGGAGAATCCCAGGGACGGGGGAGCCTGGTGGGCTGCCGTCTATGGGGTCGCACAGAGTCGGACACGACTGAAGCGACTTAGCAGCAGCAGCAGCAGCAGCATGTGTATATGTTATATATGCCTTAGTAACACAAAGGTATAGCATGCTGATTAAAGACAATTTGGAAAAACTACATAATTAAAAATTTTAAAATTACTTTTAGTTCATTCTTATTTAGCAAAATCATTTTTTACCGAAATAATCACTTGCCAACACTTTTAGTTTATTTTCCTTTTCAGTTTTTTTTTCTTTCAGATAGTGTTAATATATGATTATAAAGGTCCATGTAGTCAAAGGTATGGTTTTTCTAGTAGTCATGTATGATGTGAGAGTTGGACCATAAAGAAGGCTGAGCATGCAAGAATTGATGCTTTGAACTGTGGTGTTGGAGAAGACTCTTGAGAGTCCGTTGGGCTGCAAGGAGATCCGACCAGTCCATCCTAAAGGAAATCAGTCCTGAATATTCATTGGAATGACTTATGCAGAAGCTGAAGCTCCAGTACTTTGGCCATCTGATGTGAAGAGCCAACTCACTGGAAAAGACCCTGATGCTGGGAAAGACTGAAGGCGGGAGAAGTAGGGGACAACAGAGGATGAGATGGTTGGATGGCATCACTGACTCGATGGACATGAGTTTAAGCAAGCTCCAGGAGTTGGTGATAGACAGGAAAGCCTGGTATGCTGCAGGTCATGGGGTTGCAAAGAGTCAGACTCAACTTAGCCACTGATCAACAAAATTACTTTATATCTTTCTTGTATTATATTTTAGGTATTTTAATATTGCCATATTTGTAAAATTTTAACAGCTGAGAAACAGTTGAGCAGATTCATTATTGTTTAATCATGCTCCCAATGCTGGAGGTTTGGATTGTTCCCAGTGCCTGGTAATGTACAAGCCCTTGCTCTCTTTTGACTGGTCGGCTGTGTCCTGGCGAGTCTCAGTTTCCATTTTCTCCTCCTTCCCTCTCCCAGTCCTTGATCCAACCAAGAGGGCTGGAGGGTGTTGGTGGCGCAGGACTGTTAGTACACCATGTTAGCAGAACTCCTGGTTTGTTGGCCAGAATGAATATCTGGCTCAGGGACCCTTGCTTTAGTGCAAAAGAAAGAATCCGTGCCTGGGCGGCAGAGAGAAAGCCGGGCTTTCTGTTCCGACTCTGAGGTCATTGCTGGGACACTGGGCTGTGTCCTCACCTCTCTGATGCCCTAGTTGCCTCTCATTTGAGAGACTGAACAGTTAGTCTGTGGACTTCACTAGCTCTGCTGCTCTGTAGATTTATCCCATGAAGAACCCTGGGGCAACCCCGCTTCCATTCTGACTGGTCATGTTTAATGGTTCAGTTCAGGGCTGAGATCGCCTCCCCCACCTCCTGGCTTTGCCCAGGCTGTGTTTTTCCTCCACCTGCACGGCCTTTCTTCTGAACTCCAAGATGATGCTTGCATAGGGCTCAGCTGAGGGGGCCCACTTTGTTTTCCTTTCTCCTACTCAGTACAAAACACTGCTCAAATGACCCCCTTGAAGAAGTCTCTCTAAATGGGCTGTCTGGACTCAGTGTCGGGACCCCCTTACTTACGATGCTACTGCCCTCACTCCAACTGATTGTGAGGTCCTTGTGGCGGATGCCAAGCCTTGCTCTGAGGCCTAGCACAAGTGGGTGTTTATGACTGCCAAATAAGGGAATAAAAGCCCACCACCCAGGGCTTCCCTGGTGCAGAAGGTAAAGAATCCTCCTGCAATGCAGGAGACCTGGGTTTGATTGCTGGGTTGGGAAGATCCCCTGGAGAAGGGAATGGTAACCCACTCCAGGATTCTTGCCTGGAGAGTTCCATTGACAGAGGAGCCTGGCAGGCTACAGTCCTTGGGGGTCACAAAGAGTCGGACAGGACCGAGCAACTAAAAGCCAGAGCAGGCCAGCTCTACGCTGACGCTGACGACCTGGAGCAGGAGCCGGCAGAACCAACACAAGCCATGCTCCCCAGCTGAAAACAGAAATGCAACTGGAGGGACAGGCGGCGCGTGTTCAGGGCTGAGTGTTCCCAGCTGAAGGATTTTACCTGATCGGCGTAACCCTTTCCAGCATCCCTTTAAAAGCTAGTTACAGTCTATCCCCAGGTTATCTGGCAGATTCCACTTCATTCCCGAATCATTTCCGTCCTCTCTGTGCACAGACCCCGCCTCTGCCGTCCTGGGTCTACACTCCTGAGCTGTCTCATTTCCGTTCCCTCCATCCCCGCCTCCCCAGCTCTGAAAGCAGCCCTCGCCTGGTAGCCTTCCTGTGGACACGGAGGCAGAAATACCGCTGAGCAGCACTGGCCGGATTGATCTCCAGGACCATCTTTCCCGGTAGGTCTTAGCCTCCCAGTTTTCACCGCTGAGAAAGCTGAGCCCCAGAGAACTTGGTTAACTTGCCCAAGTCACAGTGGCTAAGTGCCCCAGGTGGGACTCAAGTGTGTGTGTGTGTGAGAGTCGCTCAGTCGTGCCCGACACTTTCTGACCCCATGGACTGTAGCCCGTCAGGTTCCTCTGTCCATGGAATAATCCAGGCAAGAATACTGGAGTGGGTAGTCCTTCCCTTCTCCAGGGGATCTTCCCGACTCAGGGACTGAACCCCCATATTTGTTACTGTCTGAGCCACCAGGGAAGTCCTGGTGGGATTCAAACCTGGGTCCAAATCGAGGGCTTCTCAGGGAGATTCTGTGCTATATAACCTTTACGCATATGAACACATGTCTCCAGTGACCTGCAGGAAACCCGGGAGAGAGCTGGATTCACCCTATTTTGCAGGAAGATGAGGAAGCTGGAGCGCACGAGGGCCGGTGGCTGTGCAGGGTCACCGGGCCACTTGGTGGCTCCGTTCTCAGCGTGTCCATGTGGGGACCTTGTCGCTGTCTCCCTTCTTCTGCCGCTGTCCCCACTCAGCCAAAGGCATCCACTGCATCCAGGAGGCTGTGCAGTGCCACGGGGTCAGTACCGGGCCCAGTAGGGACAATGGGCACCGCCTGCAGCCGGTCACCCAGGCCCTGGGAGGTGGGCGTGGGGCGCTCCGGAGCCCTGGAGACGTGCAAGCTGGAAACCTCTGTCCTCGAGCCCTGTGGCGCTGGTCTGCCCTGCAGGACACAGCTCCCAGTCAGTGGTTCTGGAGGCTCTGGTGGAACCTCTGTGTGGCTGCATCTCCAACATCCTGGTGCTCGGGAGGAAGGCCGTTTCGTTCCCTCTCGTGGATCACGACGATGTTTCCTAACGGGCCTCCCAGAGCCTGTCTCGCCTTCCTCCAGCCCGCTCAATGCGCAGCAGCCAGAATAATCGTGTAATACAAAGCCGAGGAGGCCACTCCTGCCCTGCAAACGCTCTCATGGTTTCCCCTCGCTCTCAAGAATGGCCGAACTCCATGACTTGGCCGTGGTGCCCGGCCTGTGTCTCCCCGCTACACTTCAGCCACCTTGGTGTTTCAGTTCTTGGTTTGCTTTCTTCCACCTCGGATCCTTTTGCTCTCGGTAGTCCTTTACCCTAAAATATTCTCTATGCTATGTGAGGCCCACGTCTCATCTTGTAAATCTCAGCTTCAGCGTCCATTCCTCAGATCACAGCCTCTAACTACTGCAGATTCCTCCAGCCCGTCTCATAGCACTTCGTTTTCGTAATATTTCCCATCGCTTGTTGCAATTATTGAATGGAAGCGGTGGCTCAGTGTTGATCCCTCACTGATCCGTAAGCTCCCTGGTGGGGCAAGGGCCTTCTGTTCTGGATTCCAGGACTGTGTAGTATGGACGAAGCAGACCTTTGACAGATATCAGCTGAATAAAGGATGTTAGTGAAAGTGTTAGTTGCTCAATCATGTCCGACTGTGACTCCATGGACTGTTGCCCACCAGGCTCCTCTGTCCATGGGATTCTCCAGGGAAGAATTCTGGAGTGGGTTGCCATGCCCTCTGCCAGGGGAATTCCTGACCCAGGGCTTGAGCCCAGGTTTCCTCCACTATGGGAGGATCTTTTTACCATTTGAGCCACTAGGATGTTAAGGAGTTAAGTGTTCTTAGCTCAGAAGTTATTTCCTGCAGCTGCCTAAATTTTCCAAGCCTGATTTTTTGCAGAAGTTCTCATCCAAACGAAGCTGTCTTTATACTCGGAACATCAAGGGCTGTGGGGAACACACCATTGCAAAGAATTTCTGCATGTAATTAAATTATAGCTAATGAAATAAGTAACACGTTGATCTCTCTTCCTGCTCAACATATCTGGGACTATGAGTTGCATACTGATTTCTGGTCTAATTCAATTAAAGTCCTTAAAAAAAAAAAAGAAGCTCTTTCCTACTATAGAGCAGAAATAAGAGAAATATTTGGAGAATCTTGGAGACAGTGGGGCTGTTGCAGGGGGACAGGATGAGACAGAGGGAGGGGAAATGCCAACTCGTGCCAGACGAGTGTGATCTGGGCGTTGAGACCTTAATCATCTTGTATTGTGGAAATGTACTTCACCGTGAATCATGTCAGCCCTTAGGAGAGGCAAATAACAAGAAAACAATTGGATCTTAGGGATTCAGTCTAAACGGTCAGCATCTCTGAGCTGCCCCGTGGTGAATGCGCTTTAGTGCAGTTTTCTTCTCTGGCTAGAGGGGCAGGCTGGGAGAACTGATGCTGGTGATGCGGCCCTGGAGGCCTCCTAGCATCCTCAGACACATGGGGATGCCTTGACTGCACATAGACTGCTCTTACTGAGGTGGGAAAATGAAATCTCTATTAAGATTCATAAAAATTTTACGTTTTTTTCTCATTCGTTGCTGTCTCAGTCATTCAAAAAAATGCATTCAATTTATACAAAGGGAACCCAGACACAGTGTCTGTCCTTGAGGCCTGCGAATGGAGAGGAAAGTAGCAAGAGCTCCAGGCAAGGCACACTTATGCATTCGGAGCTGCTCTGTGCATACATCACTTCATGGGAAATAGATGGGGAAACGGTGGAAACAGTGTCAGACTTTAGTTTTGGGCTCCAAAATCACTGCAGATGGTGACTGCAGCCACAAAATCAAAAGACGCTTATTCCTTGGAAGAAAAGTTATGACCAACCTAGAAAGCATATTCAAAAGCAGAGATATTACTTTGCCGACTAAGGTCTGTCTAGTCAAGGCTATGGTTTTTCCAGTAGTCATGTATGGATGTGAGAGTTGGACTGTGAAGAAGGCTGAGCGCCAAAGAATCAATGCTTTTGAACTGTGGTGTTGAAGAAGACTCTTGAGAGTCCCTTGGACTGCAAGGAGATCCAACCAGTCCATTCTGAAGGAGATTGGTCCTGGGATTTCTTTGGAAGGAATGATGCTAAAGCTGAAGCTCCAGTACTTTGGCCACCTCATGCGAAGAGTTGACTCATTGGAAAAGACTCTGATGCTGGGAGGGATTGGGGACAGGAGGAGAAGGGGACGACAGAGGATGAGATGGCTGGATGGCATCACTGACTCGATGGGCGTGAGTTTGAGTGAACTCTGGGAGTTGGTGATGGACAGGGAGGCCTGGCGTGCTGCAATTCACGGCGTCACAAAGAGTCGGACACGACTGAGGGACTGATCTGAACTGAACTGAACTGTGCATGCTCAGTTGCTCAGTCCGGCCCGACTCTTTGAGACTCTATGGACGGCAGCCCACCAGGATCCTCTGTCCATGGGACTCTCCAGGCGAGAATACTGGAGAGGGTTGCCATACTCTCTTCCAAAGGATCTTCTTGACCCAGGAATCAAACCTGTATCCCCCTTGTCTCCTGCACTGCAGGTGGATTCTTTACCACTGAGCCACCATGGGTGTGGAGGGGCTGTAATGAAACACACCCCACCCGCTAATATATGTGCGACCCTTGGGGTAGCTGGCCTGTATCCTGATGGGAGTCTACTACTCTATCGAGAAAGCTCCTGCAGGTATCCTGAGAGCTCTCTGAAGATATGCTCACTGTTTGGCACCCGCAGAAGAGGCAGGGTTCTCAGCCAGGACGTGAACCTTGGGAAGCATGAGGCAGGACGGATGGAGAACTCCTGTCTTCCTCAGGGCCTCTCCTGGCTTCTGCATTTAGGGCCTTACTGTGTCTAGACTCAACCTGCGGGTGCTGCCCGTGTGTCAAGCATCAGGCTCGGTTTCTTCGTACAGAACTCCCAGCCCTATAAATGGAAGGAGTGATTATTTCTCCAGAAGGGTAGACAGAGACTCTGATAGAGTAAGGGCGTCTTTTAAATTTATTCATTTGTTAATATTTACTTATTTCTGGCTGCAGTGAGTCCTTGTTGATGTGCCTGGCCTTTCCCTGGTTGTGACGAGCGGGAGTGACTCTGGTTGCGGTGCCTGGCTTCTCACTGCGGCGGCTTGTCTTGTTGCGCACAGGCTCTAAGACCCTTGGGCTTCAGTCGTTGCAGCTTGTGGGCTCCAGGGAGCAGGCTCAGTAGCTGTGGCGTCCGAGCTTCGTTGCCCATGGCATGTGGAATCCTCCCAGCCCAGAGACTGAACGCACGGCCCCTGCATTGGCAGGTGGCTTCTTATCCACTGCTCCATCAGGAAAGTCCAATAAGGGTTTTATAACTAGGTAAGGGAGACGGGTTGTGGGATTCAAAACAAGCTCTGTGTGAGCATGCCAGCCTTCACATTTATCCATGAGCTACTATGCGTTCTGGATGGGGTGCTTGAAGCAGTCATGTGCTGGTAGCTGTTTAACAAGTAGCCCTGAAAAATAATAAACAATTCCCTGACTTGCGCTGATTTCCGTGGTGCAAGCGCTCCCACCATGGCCGATTCCCAGCTACCAATGGAGATGCTTAGTGGACGGTGGGGTGGGAAGAGATGTGCACAGCTGAGTGGACCCAGGACACCTCTGGAGTGAAGGCCCCCAGCCACGGAAACAAGCTAGAAACTTCTACTGGGTGAAGACTACAAGCTCTGGAGAAGAGAGCCTGATATTGAGCTGAGTGAAGCTCTTGCTGCTAAGTCGCTTCAGTCGTGCCTGACTCTGTGCGACCCCACAGACGGCAGCCCACCAGGCTCCTCTGTCCCTGGGATTCTCCAGGCAAGAACATGGGAGTGGGTTGCCAGGTCCTTCTCCAGTGCATGCATGCATGCTAAGTCACTTCAGTCATGTCGGACTCTGTGCGACCCCCTGGACAGCAGCCCAACAGGCTCCTCTGTCCACGGGACTCCCCAGGCAAGAATACCAAAGTGGGTTGCCATTTCCTTCTCCAGTGAAGCCCTTGAGAGCTAGTTTATTCAGTGACATATTACTCTTTCTTCTTTTATTTTCCAGGAGATTTACTGAAGCCCTGAATGGATGCCTCTCTTTGCTCAGAAAATAATTAAGTAAAGGAGGAGCCCCCGTTGCCCACCCCACCAGGCTCCGGTGATGGTGGCCGAGATGCTCAGTGAGACATGCCCCTGGGCACAGGGCATCCTGGGTGGTAGGGCCATGGCTGCCCCTCCTCTTAGGAAATCCTCCACTGATTGTTTCAGGGAGATGGGAGTTCTTTCCCCTACAGAAGCTTTGAGATATTCTCTGAGATAGCTGAGCTCTATAGCTCAACTTAACTTCATTGTGTGTGGGCCATGTCTTGATCTTCAACCCCCAGGTTACCACCACCATGTTTTCCCATTACTGTCAGCATTCCCTTTGGTGTGTGATTCTTGGACTGCCTGTGTCAGAATCACCTAGAGTGCTTGATGAAAACGCAGGTTCCAGCTTCAGGGAGCTGCATTTAACATGCCCTCCAGTTGGCAATCAGGGTCAGCATTCCAGAGTCAGCTTGCTAAACTATATTTTCTCAAGTGACTCCAGCAGAATTAGGAGGTCATAGGATATTAACAAACATTATGTGATCCCCTGAAGAAGGAAATGGCAATCCACTCCAGTATTCTTGCCCGGAAAATTCCATGGACAGAGAAGCCTGATGGGCTACAGCCCATGTGGTCACAAAGAGTCGGACACGACTGGGCACACAGTACACACACGTAAAAAAATCATGAGAGAGACCTTGATGGCAGGTGTCTGCAAAGAGCAGAAAGTTGATGAGTGGTCTCTTTCCATGTGGCCCTAGAGCTCAGAATGGCTTTTTCATGTTTAAATTATTGGACATACACACAAAATAAAGACATTTGATGGCAGGCAAACACGGCACCTTTTTTAACCTAACGTGTAAGGGGGCCTTTCAAGAGGATGAAGAGCATTTCTCACTCATGTTTGAACATAGAATTCCCCCCTCATTATTTTATTTTATTTTTATATAGAGCATGTGATGGAACCAGTGTTCTGTGGAATATGCTCTGAGAAACACTGTTCTAAACAAATTGTTGTGTTTAGTCACTCAGTTGTGTCTGACTCTTTTGAGAGCCCATGGACTGTAGTTTGTGAGGTTCCTTCTGCCCATGTGATTTCCAGGCAAGATTACTGGAGTGGGTTGCCATTTCCTTCTCCAGGGGATCTTCACGACCCAGGGATTGATTGCATGTCTCCTGCATTGGCAGGTGGATTCTTTACCATTAGCCACCTGGGATGACCTCTAAACAAATTAATTTCAATCAAATTTGGCAACTAGCTTCCCTTGAAGCCTTCAGTTGGTGTTTTCTTTTATCTTGGTCAGGGATGTGACTCCTTCTCCTGACTCTCTGGGTTCAACCCATTCTTCCGGCCTTTTTGTCAGGTCCCTGCTTTCCCACCCTCTACCTACTATGGCCTACATCAGTAACTATCATTTCCTTTCAGAACTCTTAGAGCACATAAGACTTGTTCAATATCATAGAGCCCTGATTTTCTGAAGCTACAAGGGAACAAAGGGTTCCAGAAAGCAACAGTATTTTCTGGAAATCTGAGTGGTTATGACTTTTGGCATGAAAATATTATTTAACCTAATACTTTTGGACAGTAAACTTTTGAACCATGGTGAATAATTCTTTAATTGAATATAATTTAACTTTATTTTCATGACATGGTGCAGTGGGAAGATCACTTGATGGAAAGATGAGAAAAATTGTGTTTTCAGTTCAGTTCCACCACTAATGAAATGGGAGGCCTGAAAAGTCACTTTTTTTTTTTTTTTTCTGGCCTCTGAGAAAATGAGGTTATTGGCTTAGAGGTTCTGCAAGGTTCCTCTGAGGTCTGACATTCCATGATGTTCTGGAATTGCAGAATTCCAGGAAAGAGAATGAGATGAGGCAAGTGCACTCAAGTTTCTATTAGATTTATATCTGATGNCTGAGAAAATGAGGTTATTGGCTTAGAGGTTCTGCAAGGTTCCTCTGAGGTCTGACATTCCATGATGTTCTGGAATTGCAGAATTCCAGGAAAGAGAATGAGATGAGGCAAGTGCACTCAAGTTTCTATTAGATTTATATCTGATGATTTCTTACTAGCCACACAAATTAGTTACTATTGCTAAATCGTGCATATACACAAATTTTTTAAAACATTCTAATTGATCCTTAATTCTACTTGGTGAATAAAATTCCAACTTTTGCACAGCACCAGATTAAAAATCAAAGATGTTCTTAATACTATTAAGTGGATTTTCTTCATGAGTTGAGTCTGGCAAGGCTTTGATCATGGACCTTGACAGAATGTTGATATTTTTATTCCTTTTAGAAAGCTCCAGCTGTCTGAGACGCTTTGTCTCTGAGGTCTCACAAATCTGACTTGATCACTCTGAATTTCTTTCCCAGATAAAGCTACTGACTGTGGAGACTTGCTTTCTACTTTAAAGGAAGGTCATGAACTTCAGTTGTGTGGATTTTTACTTATTAGTTGATGCCACTGGCATGTAAATGTCAGCTAGGCTCTCACTGTGCTTCCAGATTCTTCCATTGTCTGACTTTCCAGTGAATTCCCAACAGAGACTGTCCCGACAGTTCTATTTTCTCCTCAAGCTTCACCCGGTCCCATCCTTCTCAGCCCACCAAGAGGTTATAATTTCTTCTCCATCTCAAAGCTCCTAAAGCACCCAGTGATTTTCCTTTCCTCATTCATTTATTCATTCATTTAAGATTTCTTGAATGTTCAACCTGTGTGAACCGGGCATAGTCCTCGAGGTATTTCCATTCTGGTGGGAAGTTAGAAGGAATGAAAACATCGATGTATCTTATGTCTTTGATTGCCAGAGAGGAACGTTTACTTTCCTTGAGTGCAGGGATCAGTCAAATTCCCCAGAGAAGGTGATCTGTGAGTTGTGTCTGAGAGGGGAAGTCAAAGTTCAGTAGAGACAGTTGGAGAGCCAGCACTCCAAGATGAAGGCGTGAGCAAGTGTGACCTGATCGGAGAGAGTAAGAAGGGGGCCGGATACGAGGCCGTGTGGTGACCGTGTTGGGAGAGGCCCTGGGGAAGCTGGTGGGAGCTCCATCACTTGGGAAGAAATGCCTGTCCTCCTGTTTTCCTGGCCACACTCCCTACTCCAGCATCTTGCTGCAAGGATGCCCCTTTTGAGTTCTTTTCTTCCTCATCTTTCGGCTCACAGAGAGCTCTCATGTTTCAACACACTCTCATACACATACCCCAACTATCCCCCAGTCTGCCTTAAGCTTCCGTTTCATGGTCCTTAGTACCTAGTTTCAAGTTCTTGAGAGAGGAGGTTGTCTCACTTTTTTATTTCTTTGCTCCTCATTCTCTCCATCCCATTGCAATCTGGCTTGAGAAAAAAGTAAAATAAAAAGTGTGCTTGGGCACATCAACCAACCCTAAACTTTGAAATCGAAACCTATGAGTCAACTGTGTTTTCTTCACCCCAATGTGAATTTTAAAGAATGCCATTTTATTTTCTTCCTTATTTATTTGCAGCTCATGTAGGCTTAGTTTCTCTCTGAGTATATTTTAGTTTACTTAAAACATGTCTATTCTCTTCTCTGCTCAGTTATGTAAATCCAATGGCTCCTCTGATTCCAATGCCATGGGAATGCCTGTTTGATGCAAAGGCTGAAACAGGAATCCATCTGCCTTTATCCTACTCAGAGAAGAAAAGCACAGTAATGGAAAAGCAGAAGAAATAGAATCTGGGCAGCCACGTTTAGCCTGTTTAGAAGTGGAAAGGAAAAACTGCTCTGTAGAGAGAAGTTCAGAGGGAAGAAGGGATGGCTCCAAAGAGAGGGGTGTTCAGAGATGGGTGGGCCTGCAGCCTGATCTGGAGAGTGTGTTCCAGTTCTGGTACCAAGTCTTCCTGGAACCTGTCTGTACTTCTTGGCACTGAGTTCATTTTGATATTTCTTTTCATCCAAAAAACCTCAGTTTTTGCTTAACACAGTTCAAGGAAGTTTCTTAAAACCAAAACCTTTTAAATGGGAGACTGATGGAACTCAATTCACATTCAGGGCCTCTCTGATCTTCATATCTGTGGTTTGTTCACATCCCGTGGTTTACCCAACAGCACAGATTCAAGTGCTGCCTTGAATTAAAACAGAGTCTGATACAGTTTCCATTGTACTTTATTACCCTCTGGGATCCTGGCATAAAACTGAATCTCATAACTTCGGACTGACTTTTAATGCATCTGGGGCTCTTTTTCATCATAAATGGATGACTGTTGCTGCCATAGAGAGCTGTTAATGATGTCAGTAAGGGGTTTTGGATATTTCTGTGGAAGTCACAAGTTCATAGATCCGTGGATATTCATTTTTCAAGATTAATCTAATGTTATTATTTGACAGAACTGTGTTTTGCATTGGAGATTCAGAGAAAAATGAAATACAACCCCTAATCCAAAGGACTCTCAGACTTTTAGGGGATAGATAAAAGTTTTTTAAAAAATGCTCTTATTACTGGTAATGAACCTGAGGCTTGGAAGATGTGATTTGATCAAAGACTTAATGATAATCTCTCTGTTCTTTCTATACTGAATATATATCCTGTTTGGACACTAAATTATTCTAAATCTTTTGGCCCAATTGGAATGGCAGTGGTGGAAAATTAGAGGCTTGCGTTATTGACTTCAAAGAGAATGTGGATCTAGCATTCTGGGAAATTATATAAGTTTTAAGATTGCCAAGCATTAAGCCTACTTTTGGAAATAACCAATTGAGTTTTATGGGGTCATTCTAGTTAGTGAAAATGAAATAAATAGATGCAAAATACTTTCAAAATTGCCTGATCAGTTGATTTCTGGTAATAGTGAAACGCAGTAACTAGGTCAACAACAATATGGCATCCATCTTAGGGAGGCCACATGAGACTGTTGTACTTGCTGTCCTGCACTCACTGATTTTTGTAAAGTCTAGGAAAAACAGATTGTAAAATGGAAGCAAAGTGCCAGCTGAAAGGGGTTGAGACCCCAGAGGGATGTCTTGAAAGTCTTGACACTAGCTAGGCCGCATAGTAGATGGTGGAGGGAAAGACGGACAGGAAGCAGGCAGTTGAAAGTATATCAGCTTTGTTTTGGGATGATGTCATGATGCTGGTTGAGGGGCTATCCATGCCTTAGGTATCGGAAGGGCTATCCTGAGGAGCTCGACCTAGGTGGAGAGATGAAATTGGCCTTGAGAGGAGGCAAGGTCCAGGAGGAAAGAGTAGCCAGTCATGTCAGCCTGAAGGAGGCAATGAACAGGTGTGCCTCGTGTGGGCAAAGGAGCAACAAAGTTAGTGATGTCGTGGAAATAGTCGGGGCTGAGTTTAGGGGTGGGATATGCAGCAGGTAGGTTGGCCTTAAAAAGTCTTCAGAGGCTGACCCCAGGCAAGAAGCCAAAGAGGCAGTACTTGAGAAGTTTCTCTTTTCTGAATGGATCCTAGAAGTATAGGAATTCCATTTTGTCTATATTATTTAAGTACAGTTGACCCAGAATTTCTCTGAATTGTATAGGGCTGAAGTTAGAGAATTTGAGGTGGGCTAAAATCCTGAAACATAGCAATATTTTAACCACTATATCTGGATCTTCTTTTTCTTTTTTTTTTCCCTTCAACCACTGGGCACTTGGTTCTACATGGGCTGCTTCATTTAATTTAACAATAATTCTATATAGATTGGATTTTTTCAAGATATAAGAAAAACTCTAAATGTCCATCAACAGAGAAATAGGTAAAGAAGATATGGTACATATATACAATGGGCTATTATTCAGCCATTAAAAGGAACAAAATTGGATCATTTGTAAGAAATGTGAATGGACGTAAAGTCTGTCATACAGAGTGAAGTGAGTCAGAAAGAGAAAAACAAATGTCATACACTAGTGCATGTATGTGGAGTCTAGAAGAATGGTGCAAATGATCTTATTTGCAAAACAGAAATAGAGGCACAGATGCAGAGAATGAACTTATGGACACCAAGGAGGGGGGAGGAAAGCGGGGTGAACTGGAAGATCGGAGCTGACATAGAAGCACTGCTGATACAGCGTATGAAGCAGATAACAGGTGAGAGGCCACACAGTTCCCTGTGCAACTCAGGAGACCCTCCTCAGTCCTCTGTGGTGACCTAAGTGGGGAGGAACTCCAAAGCAGAGGGATATATGTGTGTGTATAAAGCTCAACATTCAGAAAACTAAGATCATGGCATCTGGTCTCATCACTTCATGGAAAATAGATGGGGAAACAGTGGAAGCAGTGTTAGACTTTATTTTCTGGGGCTCCAAAATCACTGCAGATGGTGATTGCAGCCAGGAAATTAAAAGATACTTACTCCTTGGAAGGAAAGTTATGACCAACCTAGACAGCATATTCAAATGCAGAGACATTACTTTGTCAACAAAGGTCTGTCTAGTCAAGGCTATGGCTTTTCCATTGGTCATGTATGAATGTGAGAGTTGGACTGTGAAGAAAGCTGAGCACCGAAGAATTGATGTTTTTGAACTGTGGTGTTGGAGAAGACTCTTAAGAGTCCCTGGAGATCCAACCAGTCCATTCTAAAGGAGATCAGCCCTGGGTGTTCATTGGAAGGACTGAGGCTAAAGCTGAAACTCCAATACTTTGGCCACCTCATGCAAAGAGTTGACTCACTGGAAAAGACTCTGATGCTGGGAGGGATTGGGGGCAGGAGGAGAAGGAGCCGACAGAGGGTGAGATGGCTGAATGGCATCACCAACTCGATGGACAAGAGTTTGCATAAACTCTGGGAGCTGATGATGGACAGGGAGGCTTGGCGTGCTGCGATTCATGGGGTCACAAAGAGTCAGACATGACTGAGCAACTGAACTGAACTGAGAGCTTATTTGCTTTGCTGG
The DNA here is from genome assembly GCA_006410615.1 of Neotragus moschatus. NCBI lineage: Eukaryota > Metazoa > Chordata > Mammalia > Artiodactyla > Bovidae > Neotragus > Neotragus moschatus. The sequence goes on along the minus strand of SJYA01003188.1, from coordinate 303,290 downwards.
ACAGTAGAAATTAATAGAAGATTGTAAAGCAACTCTGTGTGCTAAGTTGCTTGAATCGTGTCTGACCCTTTTGCAACCCTATGGACTGTAGCCCACCAGGTTGCTCTGTCCATGGGACTCTCCAGGGGAGAATACTGGAGTGGGCTGCCATGCCCTTCTCCAGGAGACATTTCCAGTTGCAGGGATCAAACCCACATCTCTTGTGTCTCCTGCATAAGTAGCTGGGTTCTTGACCACCAGCGCCACCTGGGAAGTCCTACACTCCAATAAGAATTAATTCAAATAAGCATTAAGAAGAAATACTGATATATGGTTTTCTGGTTTAATGGGAGTTTAAATGATTAAAAAATTTAGTATGAAAAGCTTCAAACTGACCCTACCCTTAAGAAAGACTTACACTGTGAAAATCTTGTATGTACAATAATTCCTACAATTGTTAGCTCAGAGTATTTTAGCATACTCAGGGCTTTTACTTACTCATGAGTCTTGCTGCCACATGGCTTCTGCCTGAAAATAAATTTTTTAAAAACATTTATTTATTTTTCATTTTATTTGTCTCCACTGGGTCTTAGTTGTAGCCTATGAGATCTAATTCCCTGACTAGGGATTGAACCTGGGCTCCCAAACTTGACAGCACTGGAATTCCAGTCCCTGGACAACCAGGGAAGTCCTGGCCTCTCCCTCCTGTCTTCTCGTTGCCTCTCTGCTGTGCTGTGCTTAGTTGCTCAGTCATGTCCAACTCTGCGGCCCCATGGACTGCAGCCCGCCAGGCACCTCTGTGGGATTCTCCAGGCAAGAATGCTGGAGTGGGTTGCCGTACCTTCCTCCAAGGGACCTTCCTAGCCCAGGGACTGAACCTATGTCTCTAAGCCCCTCATGGCTATATTTTGTGGAAATTCTATCAGTAACAATTGCCATGAATTGGGGGAAAAGTACTGAAACTGTATTGCTTTCTTGAGGTAAACTGAGGAATACAGGAAGGTGTGCATTGGGTGAAGTTACTGTATTATTGTAGGTATGTAGCCAGGAGTTTGGATTCTTTCTGTTTATTTTTAATGGGAGGGTAACAGCTTTACAGTGTTGTGTTGGTTTCTGTCACACCCCCACGTGAATCGGCCGCAGGCACACATGGTCCCTCCCTCTGGAGCCTCCCTCCCGCCTCTCACCCCTCCCACCTTGCTAGGCTGTCATAGCACGGGGGTTTGAGCTCCCTAAGCCACACGGCAAATCCGCATCTGAGTCAGTTCTGTCGACAAAACAAGACTTGAGAGTTGCGAGTTAAATTTTACTTGGGGCGAATGAGGACCGCAGCCTGGGAGGCAGCATCTCGGACGGCTCTGAGAGCCTGCTGCAAAGCGGCAGTTGGGGAAGGCCAGTGTGTAAGGCTTGGTGAAGGGGAGTTCAGCACCAGGAAGGCTTCTTGTTAGTCATGGGGACCTGATGTCCCCATGAAGGGATTGCTGCTTCTCTACATATGAGGAGATGCAAGGATTGAGATCATAAAATCTGTTCCTAAAAACATCCAACTATCTAAAGACCTGTCCCACCAGACTCCCTGGAGCACAGAGCGCCTCACTCTACCCTGAACTCCCTCAGCGGGTGATGAAGGTCAACAGCTATAGCAGCATGGGGCTCAGTCTCTGTAGAGAAATGGATGTGAGAAAGAAAGCTCAATCATGTCTGACTCTTGGCAACCCCATGGACTGTAACCCACAGTCTCCTCCGTCCATGGGGTTCTCCAGGCCAGAGTACCAGTGGTTGCCATTTCCTTCTCCAGGGGATCTTCCCGACCCAGAGATGGAACCCGGGTCTTCTGCATTGCAGGCAGACGCTTTACCATCTGAGCCACAAGGGAAGCCCTCAGTCTCCATAGAGGCAGATGGCAAATGCCTTTGTCGTTCAGTTGTTGGCAATGCTCTTGGTAAGTGCCAATTTGTAGTTGACAGTTCTTTTTGTTTTTTTTTTTAATTTTTTTAAAAAATTTATTTATTTATTTTATTTTATTTTTTATCTCAAGTGTACATGAGTTCCCAATCTTGAACCCCCCCGCCCCCCCCCTTTCCCACTCTACATCAACTCTCTGGATCATCCCTGTGCACCAGTCCCAAGCATCCTGTATCCTGAACTGAATATAGACCGATGATTCGTTTCCCACACAACAGCACACGTTTCAGTGCCATTCTCCCAAACCTTCCCCCCTTCTCCCTCTCCCTCCAAGTCCAAAAGTCCATTCCAGGCATCTGTGTCTCTTTTGATGTGTAGTTGACAGTTCTAATGGATTCTCTTTCTTTTCAACCTCAGATACTTCCAGGTCACCTGGAACTTTTTTCTTGGCTTCTGGAGGGTTTGGGGCTATCAGGCCAAGGAGCAGGCCTTTTACCTTAGGAGGCTGCTGAGGGTGAGAAGGCGAGTTCTCTCCGAATTCTTTTGTAAAGCTTGGAAAACATCAAGTAAATGAAACAGCCCCCCAGGCCCTACTTATCTCTGAAGGGGGATAAGCTGTTCCTCCCCTGATACACTGAGTGGCTTTCACTTTCACTTTTCACTTTCATGCATTGGAGAAGGAAATGGCAACCCACTCCAGTGTTCTTGCCTGGAGAATCCCAGGGATGGGGGAGTCTGGTAGGCTGCCATCTATGGGGTTGCACAAAGTTGGACATGACTGAAGCGACTTAGCAGCAGCAGCAGCCTCTGATACACTGAGTGGCTTTCAAGTCACTTCACTTCACTCCCCCTGACCTTGGCTCCCAAGTTCCCCAGGCTGCCTTGGGGCTGGGCTGCAGCTGGGCTGGACTTTTCATGCTCCCCTGGATCTATCCAAGCTCCTCCATGCTTGGAAAGTCTCCCAGGCCTCTCTCCAGTTCCCCTGCAGAGCAGAGCTTCCCTGTGGGCCTTGCTTGTCTGATTCCAGGGGCCACGTGTCAATGAAAGCACTTGAAAGTCACAGTCAGTTGTCTCTAACAACCATCTCTGACTCCAACTCTCCAAACTCTTGTGTTAAGTTCAAACCAAGCTGTCCAGTGGGATGTTTATTATTAATAAGACCATAGAAACATGGCTAAGAACTGGACAAAACAAAGTAAAAACAACCATAAACTCACATTTGATTTTTATTATGAGCCGAGCATCAACTTCCATGATTCTTGCCTTGGCATTCTCTGGAGATAAGGGACTCTGTGACCTTGTCCTAAGGTGACCCTTCCAATGTGTATTTTCACTGGGTTCTATTCAGCAAAAATCTATGAATAACTGATGCCCCATGTGATCAGTCTGAGGGACTCATGGGTGGTCAATATTTATTGTAAAACAAAGCATTTTTTTCCTTTCCACTATGTACGGGGCATACTGTGCTCAGATGTTCAGTTGTGTTTGACTCTTTGCAACCCCATGGACTGTAGCCTGGCAAGTTCCTCTGTCCACGGGATTTCCCAGTCAAGAATACTGGCGTGGGTTGCCATTTCCTCCTCCAGGGGGTCTTTCCAACCCAGGGATTAAACGCTTGTCTCTTGAGTTTTTTGTTTTGACAGGCGGATTCCTTGGTTTTCCCTGGTGGCTCAGCTGGTAAAAAATCCTCCTGCAGTGTGGGAGACCTGGGTTTGATCCCTGGGTCGGGAAGATCCTCTGGAGAAGGGAAGGGCAACCCACTCCAGTATTCTGGCCTGGAGAATTCCATGGACTGTATAGTGCATGGGGTTGCAAAGAATTGGACACAATTGAGTGACTTTCAATTTCACTTCCACTTCACTTCAGCACCACCTGGGAAGCCATTATCTATGGAAGCATGATATTTAATGTGTTGATTGCAGAAAAAATATCAACTGAAATTCTGCTGGCTGTGAGTGTTTCACAACATGATTTCTGAAAATTCTTTCTTTCCATCTACTTTCCCTTTGCTTCTGGTCTTAGCTTGAGGTCTCTTGCTCTGTATTTGGATTTAATAGTTAGCACTCCTTTTCAAGTGGGCTTACCTGGTGACTCAGTGACAAAAAATCCTCCTGCCAATGCAGAAGACTTAGGTTCAATCCCTGGGTCAGGAAGATCCCCTGGAGAAGGAAATGGCAAAGCACTCCAGTATTCTAGCCTGGGAAATCCCATGGACAGAGGAGCCTGGTGGGTTAAAGTCCATGGGGTCACCAAGGAGACGGACACGACTTAACTAAAACAACAACAGTAAATCTCTCAAATACCAATGCTTGTGAGATGGTTCTTGGTAAAGACCTCTCGTAATTCTCTCTGGCTCCTGGAACCTACTGAACACCATGGCTGCTGCTACGTTTGCCTCAGACATGAAATGGGAACCAGAAGGAATGGGAAAATGTTGACTAAACCATCTCTCTACCTTCCACTAATGCGTCTCTGATTTCACCTTCAGGTATAAGTAGGTGATTATTTTTCTGAATTCCACAGCATCCTGGAGAACTGGAGATGGACTTTCAGGCAGCTGATCTAGCGTTCAGCTTGAGCGTTTTCTTTATAGCCCTGTGATAGCGAGCATGTTGCCCTGAGGACTGTAGGGCACACACAGGAGTGAATGCCCGCTAAGCAGTAGGGCACAGCAAGAACTGCTCAGCCTGAACTCCCGGAATGCTCTCGATGTGACCTGCCTTTACTTCACGTGGGTGTCCCACATGGCGCTAGTGGTAAAGAACCTGCCTGTCAGTGCAGGAGATAGGAGACGCAGGTTTGATCCTTGGGTTGGGCAGATCCCCTGGAGGAGGGCATGGCAGCCCACTCCAGTGTTCTTGCTCGGAGAATCCCACAGACAGAGGAGCCTGGCAGGCTACAGTCCATAGGGTCCCAAAGAGTCGGACATGGCTGAGTGACTTAGCATGCATCCACACCTCAATTCTGGGGTTGCTCTGAGCCTGGAATCATGGTGTTGGAGCTGACTGTAATTTGAACTCCTCTGTCCAGACACAGGTCCTGAAGGAAGATGGGATGTGCGCTCTAAGCCATGCGGAGTCTCTTTAGGAAATGTGATCAGGTCCTCTGGGTTTCTTGAATGTTCTGCCTTTATTTCTGCCTCTGCCAAGGAAACGTGTGGGGGTTTATCTAGTGCATTCAAGTTCCTTGAGGCAGAGACAGCATCGCAAAGAGGGAAAAGCACTGGCTTTGTGTCCTTCCTCTGTCACTTTCCGAGAGTGCGACCCTGGGTACGGGGAAGACTTTGCCTGAGTGTTGTTTCCTCACCTGCTAAATGGGTATAAATTAGAGGAAATCCAGGTTTTGTGGGGGTAAAACTTATATAATTTGGGGGCCCTGTTTAAGCAAAAGAACACAAAATTGTGAATACAAAATTCATTATAAAACTTACAATGAGGAAAATAATCACTGTAAACTATACAATAAAAAAAATTTTAAAATACCATAAACATTATATAATTTAGAAAACTAATATTTATTACTATTTAACTACGTGGCATACTTCCATAATATTCTCTTTGCTTACCTTTTTAGCTCATTGTTGTCTGATAACCTTTCCATACAACAACCATTTTGGAATATCTTTGTAGAGAGAATAGAAAGAAACCATACTCTTTCGTCGTGCGTGCTAATCAAAATTTTTATTTCATTGTTAAGAGTGTTAAGAGGTTTTTCAGTTCCACCTATATTGCATAAGTTTTAAGAATTGTCAATTTGGGAGAACTTCTATCAAGTTCAGAAACATATGTGTATATAAGCTGTGGGCTTCCATGGTGGCTGAGACGGTAAAGAAACTGCCTACAATGCAGGAGACCCAGGTTCCATCCCGGGTCAGGAAAATCCCTTGGAGAAGGGAATATTAAGATGTGTTTAAGTTTTCTTATATAGAATGTATACTAAACACTGTGAAATGAGAGTATTCTTTGGTCAGTTTGTCATTGTCTATGCGTCAACCAGCAAAAAATGTTTAAAGGCATTAAATGATTCTTTCCTCTTCTTTAATTGGATTATCGAACAATCCAGGAACTTATTTATTGCCTCCGTTTGGAATTGATCCCTTCCTTTTCAAGATTTAATGACACTTGTTCATGGTCTGAATGTCGCTTTTTGTTACACTCTCATCTCAGTGTCAGAGCAATTTCGGTTGATTTCCTAGCTCACGTATTTTATGAATTTATTTTAATCTTCTCTCAGTTCTTTAACACATTGGCGATCTGCTTTGGTCCCACCATCTCAAGGAGTTCGTGGAGAGACTGAGACTTGCATCAGGTGATACAAGTGAAGAGACTTTGTGAATGTCAAAATGTTGTTGTTTAGCCATGAAGTCGTGTCGTAACTCTTTGGGACCCTACGGACTGTAGCTCTTCAAGCTTTCTGTCCATGGGATTTCCCAGGCAAGGACACTGGAGTGGGCTGCCCTTTCCTTCTCCAGGCAAAATGTTATTTTTTGAGTTAATCTGGTTCTCTCCTCTCCCCCAACTCCCACCACCACCCATCCCCCACACCCGCAGGGCCTTGCAGAGCTCAAGGCCTCCCACAGTGAGTGCCCAGGAAAGATCTAGAAGTTGACCTACTGGTTCCCTTTCTAAAAACTGGGAGAGGGGAAGGTGTTGTGAGGGAGAGGGAAGAGTGGAGTTTTAATTCTTACATGCCACTGCCAACTTGCATTGTGGTTTCTCTCTTGGATAGACATGATGAAGCGTGACAGTTAAAACTGTACTTGAGAATTAGTTTTAGAGAAAATGGTCTCAGGATTTCCTTACTTCTAATAAGAAATCTTTGATCAGGGCTTCAGAAATTTACCCTGCTTCTGCAGCCTGGGCCCGAGGTATTAAGTAGAGGCCGCTAGTACCTCCCCACCTGCAACCCCTCACCCCCGTTTATTCAACCTGAAAGTGTTTTTCTGATAGAAGATCAGGGCTGGGGGCCTGTGGCTCAGTCCACATTCTATCTGTTATCTCCTCCCAATAAAGTTCCTGATCCCTGAAATCTCAGGTTTGAATGGCAGGTTTCCTGAACAGCATAAATACTCCTGGAGCTTGGATTTAAATGCCAAATGTAAAGCAATCTACTTTTAAGAAGAATTTTTCTATTTGAAAACTCAAGCTTCAGGGTAATTTTATAGAGGAAAAAAATCCATGAGGGAAACGAATTTCACTTGGTTGTTCTGTTAAAATGAATAATGGACCACGTGTACCCTTAACAGTGTACTGGTGGCATTTCTCTTTGTTTTTCTAAGTGCAGTTAATTAAACCCTGGGTGGGTCTAGTGGGCTGTCTGTGGAACAGAGAAATATCACCTCCTCCTGAAAGTCTCCCTTTATTTCTCTAGCAGAGTTAGCAGCTTCTTCCTTTTGTCTCCTCTCATCCCTCAGAATGCCGTGTTTACGTCCATCATAGGACTTATCATGTTAGAATTATTAGCCTACTTTTGTGCTTCCTGAACCAAGTGCCAGCTCCCTGAGGGCAGGAACTATGGTTTTTAGCATTCTTCAATCCTCACTACCTGTAGACATTTACTACCTGTAGGTGTTTACTAAATGTCTCACTACCCGTAGACGTTTACTAAAACCTCCCATCTGGACTTCCCCTATAATGGGCTCCTGGTACTTACTCTGCCCCAGAGGCTCAGCTGGTCCCAAGCAGGTCATCCTCGCCTTAGGCACAATCTCTCCAGCCCCTTGAATCTAGGCCCAGGCCTGCTGATTCCTTCCGGTCTGGATGGCAATGGTCCCGACACATTGGATAGAGCCCTCTGTGGAGACGATGGTCACCGCTGTGACTGTGAAGGCGGGTCAGTTGGTTTCCTTGTGAGTTTGGGCACTTTGGTGCTTCTACCCTCTTGGACTGGGCCTGCCTGCCAGGATCTCCCTGGTCTTGTCTGTTGCCCAATGAGTTGTCACGTTGGAGCTTGACTTGAGGTTAAGGACATCTAACTCTCAGAAGGCCTTGCTCAGACCCAGTAAGAAGGTTTCTCAAGGGGAAGATCCCAGACATTTTACTCTGGGCTGATCCTGGCCAGCCTGACTTCAGAAAGAAATGGCAACAGGCATAGAGGATGATGAATGGCTCTGGAAAGCATAGGAAATTGGTTTTTTTTTGTGTAACAAGTCATCTGTTATTCCCCTCGCCATCCCTCTGTCCCCGAAGCCACAGATAAATAAATAAAAACCACTCCATATTTCAACCAATTGGAGAAACAGCAAAAAATCCACGTGCCATGTAGGAAGAGAGACAAGCCCACGATGTGCACGGCTCCTCCCCAACAGATGTGCGGAGCAGGAGAGGGGAGGGCTGACTTCTGTGGACCTTTCCTGCAGAGATGGTTGGTTTCCCAAGTGTCACCCACTGCCCGCTCTGGGATATGGACTTCCGGGATAAGTCCTCATGGTCACCCTGTGGGCCAGGCCACAGCCTTCCACCTCCTAGACCATGGTGTTCGCCTTCCGATGGCTCGCTCAATTCCCTGGGTCTCCCTCAACCCATCGCCCACATGGCAGGCTGAGCGACCTTTGAAACTATAGACGCGGTCACAGTGCACCCAGCCATGCAGTGTCTGTTCCGCTTCCCGATGGCTCAGCCCCTTCCCCGCTCAGGAGCCCTTTGAGCTGATTCCATTCCTCTGTCTCTTCTCTGGTCTTACTTCTTTGCCTCCCTCAGGCCTCAGACCCAAACATTCCTTCTTCAGGGAAAGGTTCTCTGCCTTGCCGCCCTAAGCGCTCCCCTTCCCATCCTGTGTCCTCATAGGAACCTCTGCGTTTCCTGCACGGCATGTGCTAAAATTTGTAATCACATATTCATTTGTCTGGGATTCCCAGGTGGCTCAGCAGTAAAGAATCCACCTGGCAATGCAGGAGATGGGGGTTTGATCCCTGGGTTGGAAAGATCCCTTCAAGAAGGAAATGACAACTCACTCCAGTATTCTTGCCTGGAGAATCCCATGGACAGAGGAGCCTGGAGGGCTACAGTCCATGAAGTCACAAAGAGTCGACTAAACAACAACAAAAAATTCATTTGTTTATCTTTTTTTAAGCTTTTAAAAAAAAATTTATTTTCGTTTTGGCTGAGCTGGGTCTTCGTTGCTGTGCAGGCTTTCTCTAGTTGCAGCGAGCGGGGGCTCCCCTGCAGATGTGGTGTTTGGGCTTATCTTGTTGTGGGGCGTGGGAGGCAGGGTGCAGGGGATTCAGTAGTGGAGGCACACAGGCTTAGTGGCTCTGTGGCATGTGGAATCATTATGGACCAGGGGTCAAACCTGTGTTCCCTGCACTGGCAGGCGGATTCTTTACCACTGTACCATCAGGGAAGTCCTTGTCTAACGTTTCATTCTCCAACATCCCGTGTCCTCCATGAAGGCAGGAGGCAGTGTCCGGCTGATGAATCATTGCATATCTAGTGTCTGCTACCGTGCCTAGTACAGAGTAGGTGCTCATCAAACGTTTGTTGAATGAGAGAATCAGCAGCAACTTGATATAATAAACTTCAATATAATAACACACATGGGCAGGGATTAGAGCTTGTATGCTATGAGTTGAATAGTTAGGAGAAAGCCCCAATACATAATTGTGTTTATCTACTAATTTGTAAGACCAAGGACTGGGACTGAGATTTAAGTCCTATCCATCTTAGAGCTTAGACACAAGGAAATATGTGTGAGAAATAAGAATAGATTCCAGGGAGGCCAAGTCAGAAGGGAGAATATCAGGCTTTTTTGAGGCAAAAAAATCACCCAAAGAATTTCTCAACATCAGTACTATTGACATTTTGGGTGGATAGCTCTCGTTGCAGTGGCTTTTTCTATGCAGGATAGCAAGCTTTCCAACATTCCTTGCCTCCACTCACTCGGTTTCATTAGCAGCCCTCTTTCCTAGTTTGACAAGCAAAAACATCCCTAAATGTATCCTAATGTACCCTAGGCCTAATGTACCCTGGGAACGGGGTGTAAAATTGCCCCCTATTTGAGAACAACTACCCTAAGAGAAGAAATGACCCAGTGAACAGAACCCAGTAAATGCCAGAAAGATGAAGACATGGAGGCAGCTAACATCAGCATTTACTGCAGCCACTCTGTTGGCTTGTGTAAACCTTGGAAGAGAGCATGGGCTCCCCTGTAATTGTACCACTTCAGACGCCAGCTTTCTGACTGTGGGAACCCTCCCTGCCATCTGCACGAAACCCTAACAGAGCTCTTTCTGCCTGACTTTGAGTGGCCGTGGCTCACCCCACATCAGCAGTGGCATCAGGATACATATTCACAGCTGGCCCAGACCCTTGGTGGGACCGTCAGAGCCTGGGGCAGTGCTGGCTGCCACTTGGGGTGACCCAGCTCACTGATTCTGAGATAAGAATATAAGACATCCCTTGGAATTCCCCTCAAATATTACAGAGGTGGGATTTGGGGAAAGGTTGACTTCCAGCAATCAAACCGGCAGCAGAACTTACCTATAGTCAGGAGTTTGTAATAAACTTACCAACATTATGATTAACTCAAAAGCTGGTGAAGCTAAAGATGCTAACATTTACGATGCCTTGGTTTCATCTGCTCTCCACAAAAACTCTACACCAGTACTATTATTAGTCACTATTTTATGGATAAACCAACTTCCCAGGCACCACTGCCTGGATGAGGACTAGGTCCTGGGCTCCAACACAAGCCATGATTACTCCTTTCAATAAAATCCTTTATCATCTTCTGCCAAGTTAGAGGGATAATTTAATTCGTTCAGCTAAGGTTGGCCAGTTGAAGCATAGACTCTGGTTTTTGTTAGCTCTGCCTTTCCAATTAATGAACTGAGCAAAGCAAGAAAATGTGTCCACACTGAAGAGGAAGAGTTAAAATTTTACATGGCCTCCTGCTTGTCCTGCCTGTGTAATTCAGCTTGCTCCTTGCAAAGTCTGGATCACGTAGGTCACGTAGTCTCAGAAAGTGGGGACTTGCAATACTAGGAACTAGAGTTTATCTCACTCACCCTTGTCCTGCTCTTTGCAATCGCCCGGCCCCTGCAAACCTGCTTAATCAGGCCTGTCTGTGTAAAGGTCAGGCATCCCCCTCCCTGTCTTGACCGCTGTTCCTGGGCTCGTGAAACCCCTTAGTTTAAACCAGCCTATTAGCAGCTAGTGTTGCCCACTACAGTCTCTTTGTAAAAACTCTGTAACCCCTTTGTTTGGGGCTCAGAAACTGGAGTGGTAACTCCTCTGGGCCCGCTGACGTAATAAACCTGAGTTCTTCAGCTCTCCAAGTGTGGTGCTTGCTTGGTCAAATACTGGTTTCTGTAACACCATGTTTGTAAATTACTACTTTTCAGTATCTGGTTATTTGTTTATATATTCAGGAATCATTTGTTGATTGAACAAATAAATGAATGATTAAATATTATGAATTTATGTCCGGAGCTGCTACTGGTCCATTCTAGCAATGGATTATGGCCATAGTGTGGGGTGACCAGCTGACTTGGTCTTTGCCCAGGACTGATGAATTTCCTGGGATTTGGGACTTTCGGCATTTTCCTTGGGATGAGTTGGTCACCTACCCATAAAACTCTTAATGTGGATGTCCAACCCTCCCAGGTTGCAGAGGCACTAGGTCAACAAACACGTGTTGCAGTCTTTCTCCACGACAAGCAATGGTCTAGAGATAAGAGACTTGTAGTCTCTGCCCTTGGGTACTTTATGCTGAAATGTTAGTTAACTGTGAAGCTTTATGCTGGAGCTGGTGCTGAAGCAATGAGAGACAGCCCTCCCAAGCTCTCAACCAGGCTCTGCAGCGCCCACCTTCTCAGCATCCGGTCCGAGCCAGCAGCACTCCTGCGCCCCTTTCTGCTTTTCCCTCTTGCTCATTCTCCTCTGCACGTTCCCTCTAATGTGAAGCATGCCAGATGTCAAAGCTCCTAATGAGCTCTGGTGGAAACAAACACTCGGGAGTTCTGGGACTGAAACACCAGCTTGGAGAGTGAATTGTCAAGCTCGTTCACTTCTTTTGCTAAAGGCTGAGAGGTCTAGATTGTGAGATTGGCAGAGAGGACCTCACTCTCGGCTTTTAATAAAATTTTAAAAGCTATGCAATATTGTGTTAATTTCAGGCATATATCTTCAGATTCTTTTCCATTGTAAGTTATTGTAAGATACTGAATACCGTTCCCAGCACTATAATACAGTAAATCCTGCTGCTTGCCTATAATGTTAGTTTGTATGGGATTAACAGATATGTATCTCAGCTTTTTGATTCGACATTCCTAGTAGCTCAGATGGTAAAGAATCTGCCTGCAATGAAGGAGACCTGGGTTCTTGTAAATCCTGTTGCTTGCCTATAATGTTAGTTTGTATGGGATTAACAGATATGTATCTCAGCTTCTTGATTCAACCTTCCTAGTAGCTCAGATGGTAAAGAATCTGCCTGCAGTGCAGGAGACCTGGGTTCAATCTCTGGGTCAGGACGATTCCCTGGAGAAGGAAATGGCAACCTACTCTAGTATCCTTCCCTGGGAAATACCATGGACAGAAGAGCCTGATGGGCTACAATCCATGGGGTCGGACACAACTTAGAGACTAATACTTTAAACACTGCTCTTTGATTCAACTTGGGGTGAGATATGTGCTTCCAGATTTTCATTATACAATATCATTAGCTCCTTATGCCGCCTGCCCCCAGGGAATGTGCCTGAAGGAGGAGCAGAGAGACTGGAAGTAAAAAAGTGCAGCGAATCCTCTGAGCCTGACCAGCCTGCAGAGTAACTCACAGCGGAGTCACTCACCGGAGGGAAAGGATGAGCGGCTGCAGACTCTTTGGAGCGGTGAGCAGGGCTGAGAGGCCTGTGTGGGTCTCCTGCTGGGGGCCTCAGTTTCCTTTCTGAAGAAGAACTCAGAATCCAACCCACAGGCATAACCCACACCCTCAAGCCACATCCGTACCCTCAAGCATAATTCAGACCACTGGGATTGTATGTAAATGAAAACGGGGCAAGACCCTGCTGTTTCTCCTATGCAAGGTGAAAGTGAAAGTGAAGTCGCTCAGTCGTGCCCGACTCTCAGCGACCTCATGGACTGCAGCCCACCAGGCTCCTCCATCCATGGGATTTTCCAGGCAAGAGTACTGGAGTGGGGTGCCATTGCCTTCTCCAAGGTAATTGGGTTCAAACTGATTTCAGTATGGTTTAGTGTTTATAAGAAAAGCTTTCCTTTAGCTTAATCTGTTGTTGTTGCTTAGTTGCTAAGTAGTAAGACTCTTTTGTGATCCCATGGACTGTAGCCCGCCAGGCTCCTCTGACCATGGGATTCTCCAGGTAAGAATACTGGAGTGGGTTGCCATGCCCTCCTCCAGGGGATCTTTCTGACCCAGGGATGGAACCCATGTCTCCTGCACTGGCAGGCAGATTCACAGGGAAGCCCGCCAGTCCACATTAGAGACAATGATATGGGCTTTGGCTGGCCTCCAGGTCCCATACCCCTCCCCTCTGCCTTCCCCATCCTCCTCCATAGTGGGGCGGGCAGATTCTTTTACCACTGAGGCACCAGGAAAACACCTTTAGCTTAAGGGAACTGTCCCATTTGCTGATTTGTTCCATCAGTCTGGCATGGTCTGTCCACAAGACCTGTGCTAATTTCAAGACTCAGCCTAAATGCCGTGACAAACCTTATGAAGCTTCCCTATCTGAGCAAGGCAAGCTTGAGGGCTTTCTCTCTCTGTGCTCCTGGCATGGGGCCCTTCAATTCTGCATTTTCTCCTCAGGTGGCGTGCGTGCGTGCAAGTCACTTCAGTCGTGTCTGCCTCTTTGTGACCCCGTGGACTATAGCCTGCCAGAGTCCTCTGTCCATGGGGATTCTCCAGGCAAGAATACTGAAGTGGGTTGCCTCTTGCCAACCCAGGGATCAAACCAATGTCTCCTGTAGCTCCTGCATTGCAGGTGGATTCTTTACCGCAGAGCCACTGGGGCAGCCATCTCTTCAGGGTACAGTGACACTGAATGTCTACTGGGAACCCTGGAGGGGGAGGTGCCCTTCTTTGAGTCTTTAGCTCCAAGCACAGGACCCGGCACATAGCACGTGCTCATTAAATTCATGATTGAATGAGAGTGAATAACGAGGCTGGGCCTAGTAGCTTAGGGAGATACGCCCCCTCATGCTCCACGCCTTGAGGTCTCTTGGACAGCAAGGTGATCCAACCAGTCCATCCTAAAGGAAATCAGTCCTGAATATTCACTGGAAGGACTGATGTTGAAGCTGAAACTCCAATACTTTGGCCACCTGATGCGAAGAGCTGACTCATTGGAAAAGACCCTGATGCTGGGAAAGATTGAGAGCGGGAGGAGAAGGGGGCAACAGAGAATGAGATGGTTGGATGGCATCACTGACTCAATGGGCATGATTTTGAGTAAACTCAGGGAGTTGGTGATGGACAGGGAGGCCTGGTGTGCTGCAGCCTATGGGGTCGCAAAGAGTTGGACACGACTGAACGATTGAACTGAATCGAACGCCATGCCTGTGTGTGTGCTAAGTCACTTCAGTCGTGCCCAACTCTTTGGGACCCTGTGGACTATAGCCCGCCAGGATCCTCTGCCCATGGGATTCTCCAGGCAAGAATACTGGAGTTGGGTTGCTGTGCCTTCCTCCTCGGAGAAGGCAATGGCATCCCACTCCAGCACTCTTGCCTGGAAAATCCCATGGATGGAGGAGCCTGGTGGGCTGCAGTCCATGGGGTCTCTAAGAGTCGGACACGACTGAGCGACTTCACTTTCACTTTTCACTCTCATGCATTGGAGAAGGAAATGGCAACACACTCCAGTGTTCTTGCCTTGAGAATCCCAGGGACGGGGGAGCCTGGTGGGCTGCCGTCTATGGGGTCGCACAGAGTCGGACACGACTGAAGTGACTTAGCAGTAGCAGCCCTCCTCCTCATACTACACGTCACTGGTCAGATCCAAAGCCTGGCGGTGAGGGAGGTAAGATGTGCAGACATCTGTAAACAGTTGCGCTGAGTCCTTGGGAGGAATCGTCCAAAAAGATATATGCAAACTGAATCCAAGTGCCAAGAACAAAACTCTGTGGGAGAGCTTCCAGTAAATCAGGCTGAGAATTTTGTTAGTTCAGTAGCTCAGTCGTGTCCGACTCTTTGCTACCCCATGGATCGCAGCACGCCAGGCCTCCCTGTCTATCACCAACTCCCGGAGCTTGCTCAAACTCATGTCCGTTGAGTCGGTGATGCCATCCAGCCATCTCATGCTCTGACGTCCTCTTTCTCCTCCCGCCTTCAGTCTTTCCCAGCGTCAGGAGGGGTGTTTCAGGGAGGACAGTGACACCTAGTGGTGGAAGGACTACCCCGCTTCAGGCTCCCGATCCAGCTCATCACTGGAGGGTCTGCGGGCAGGTTGGGATTTTGGGAGGGCTCCATCCGGGAGTGGTGGGCAGGAAGTGCTCCGCCTGTCCGACCTCTGGTCTCTAAAGTGGAATGGATGGGCTGACTGGCAAAACCACAAACACTGTGCCTAAAGTTAACGATGCTGTTGTTGTTTAGTCGCTCAGTAGTGTCCAACTTTTTGCGATTCTGTGCCCTGTAGCCCACCAGGTTCCTCGGTCCATGGGATTCTCCAGGCAAGAATACTGGAGCAGGTTGCCATTTCCTTCTCCAGAGGATCTTCCCAACCCAGGGATCAAACCCGAGTCTCCTGCCCTGGCAGGCAGATTATTATTATTATTTTTTTTTTACCACCGAGCCACCAGGAAAGCACAGTGATGCTCTTCTGTACACTTAAACGTTTGTTTAAATGTTCTTACAACAATTATGCTCACATGCACACCAGTTCTGTGGCAGGGCCAGGTTGGATGATCATAGTGTCCCATGTTCAACCTTCCTTGAACCCAGAGAGTGAAAAAAGACCAACTGAAAATTATAGCCAGTTAGCCCCAGAGCCTGACATTGAACCNAATGTTCTTACAACAATTATGCTCACATGCACACCAGTTCTGTGGCAGGGCCAGGTTGGATGATCATAGTGTCCCATGTTCAACCTTCCTTGAACCCAGAGAGTGAAAAAAGACCAACTGAAAATTATAGCCAGTTAGCCCCAGAGCCTGACATTGAACCCAGCTTTGCTGATACTCAGAAAGACATCTTTCCTCTCAATCACTCTTCTTCTCCTGAAGGCAGGGCAAACCGACTTCAGTAGGGTGGGGTTATGTTACCATGAAACTAAGGCAAGCTTGGAGAGGAACAAAGCAATATGAGGGGGAAATTTGAAGATGTGTCCAAGGGGATCCACAACTTCTCTGTCTGAAGAAAGAAAGGAGGTGTGGAATCAAGCTCGTACTCTCCATCTCTGCTCGCACCCAGAACCTGCCTTCTTCCCCGTGACTTCTCAGGGCCAAGAGCTACTGTCTGTGTCCTTACTGGAAGGACCAATTTGATGGTTCACACTAATAAGATGCTGCAGTGGATTCTTTGCAAGGGCAGTGGTGGGAAGCCTGGAAAGTGTTAGAATCACCTGAGGGGCTCAGGCATGCACAGGGTGTTTGTTGTCTTGCCCCAGTCTGCAGAAAGTGGTGCGATGGAAGAAAGGGCACCACGTACAATGTGAGAGGAGCTTAGGTGAAGGGCTGGGAGGGGATTCGCACAGGGACTCCTGCTGAGGGGCTCCGGCCAGGGGAGCCTGCCCTTCTCTGCTGCGGTTGGAGCTGGCCTGCTGAGTCGTCTTCAGGGGCCTCCTGGTGCCTGGCAGAGAGCCCAGGCTCTGGGAACGTTCCTGCAGCTCCTCCCTTGACTCCAGTTCCCACAATGTCTGCTTTTCTGCCGCACGCGTGTATTTCCATCTCAGCCGAGGTGTCTGTCTGGTTTGGCTTTTCGATTGGCTTCTCCCTGAGACACAGATTCTCTCATCCTCAGTTCCTCCTCCCCCACAGGCCGTCCCAAGCTCCACGGTGGGAACAAGTAGGGAGCCGCTATCTCTTGCTTTCAGCGAAACCTGTCGCTGCAAACACAGAGTGGAAAATGGAGCTTGATCTAAACTTGCCAAAAGCACAGGGTGGAAAGATATGCTACCAAGATGCTCCGGGCGTGTGTTCTTGCTGTTTCTCTAGAGTCCTCCTTTCGGGTGGAGATTTGGTTATTCTTTCGTGCAATAGATAGAACTCTTAATTTAGTGATTTTTTTCCTAATATACATGAACACATCAGCATTTAAAAGACATGAAGGCGTGGATATAGATGATTTGTTTGTCATTCAGTGTAGCAAAGAGATGTATGTTTGGCTAATTGATATGAGACTAGATGTGAATTGTTAAGGGACACTTAATGTGTGTTTTTTTCTGTGTTGAGCACTTTATGTGCATTTTATCATTAAATCTACAGAAATACTTGGAGGTAGACAATCATCCCAATTTGTGGTTGAGAAAACTGATACTCAGCTACTTGCCTAAAATCACACACAGGTTGTAAGATCCTTGAGGGCAAGACCCTTGTCTTATTTCCTGCTCTCCCATTTGTCTCCCGGTACATGATAAAGACAATGGTGGCTAATGCTGATGGTGAAGTGATGATGACCGAGAATGACTCTGAGATGGGAGGTCTCCATTCTACCACTGACCCCTTTACTCTGCCCCCAGGCATAATCTGCACAGAACTCTTCCCACTGGAACTCCTTGGAATATGCCTCGCCTTACCTCCATATCAGGGTAAGATGCTCGTGTCCTGATTCTGTTCTTGTCTCAGTTTCTTTATCTGTAAGATGGGAATAAAAATATGACTTTAGGGAAAGTGAGACATAAATGTGCGTCAGATGTGAAAATCCTCTGTGAGTTGTTCATCATCAAACATATGAAAGGTGTTATTTCTATTGACATTCTGATATTAAATGTTAATAATAATATCCATACCTATGTGAGAGGTGAATCTTGGTTGAATCTTGATGAATCTTTTTTTTTATTTGATACATTTTATTTATTTTTNTTAGCACTTACTTTTTAAGATTTGTTTTTTGATATGGACCATTTTATTTTTAAAGTCTTTATTGAATTTGCTATAGTACTATTTCTGTTTTATGTTTTGGTTTTTTTCTTTTTCTTTTTGGCCACAAGGCATGTGGGATCTTAGTTCCTCAACCAGGGATCAAACCTGCAACTCCTGCACTGGAAGGCAAAGTCCTAACCACTGGAGCACCAAGGAAGTCCCTGTTTTTAGCACTTATGATTAGAAAGTTATAATAGACTCCTTTGAAAATTTTTGATGCTCATGTACAGAAGGTTAGTTATTCAGTGTCATGTCTCTTTACTGTTGTCATGTGAGTGTCATGACTCTGTCTTTACAGCATCATCTCTTTACTGTTGGCACTGTGCAAGGCTCTTGTTTCCTTATATTTCCTCTCCTTCCATTACAATCCTCCAGAGACATCTATTTATTGTTAATGTGTTAAATATACATCCGTCTTTTGTAATGTTGTTTCATGTGTATCTGCTTTGACTAAATAAATGACACTGTGTCTTAAATCGTCTTCTGTTTTCTGCTTCTCTCATTCAACGTTACATTTCTGAGAAGTACCCTTGTACTGAGCTGTTTTTCATTCTTCTGTATAATATCGCATTGCTAGTACACTTTACTCACTTCCTGCCCTGGGGTACCTAGGTTACCTCTGACAACAATGAACTTTCTAACTGGGAAAATAGCATTTTCTATACAGGGGAACAAAACCCTCCCATCTACATCTCCTCCTGCCTCATAAGCCGGTCTAGGTTCAATGCAGGATACAGGATGCTTCGGGCTGGTGCACTTGGATGACCCAGAGAGATGGTATGGGGAGGGAGGTGGGAGGGGGGTTCAGGATTGGGAACACGTGTACTCCCATGGTAGATTCATGTTGATGTATGGCAAAACCAATACAGTATTGTAAAGTAAAATAAAGTAAAAATAAAAAAATTTAAAAAATAAGGAATGAATACTTATTCCTGATTCTATTGAATCAGTTTGTACAGTCTCTGAGGAAAGTGAACATTCCATATGGATGAGAGCTGTAAATTCAAAAATCAACTCAAAAAATGATGCTTCTATTCCTGAAAGATCTGATTCCAAGCTTCCAGTCACTNATTTAAAAAATAAGGAATGAATACTTATTCCTGATTCTATTGAATCAGTTTGTACAGTCTCTGAGGAAAGTGAACATTCCATATGGATGAGAGCTGTAAATTCAAAAATCAACTCAAAAAATGATGCTTCTATTCCTGAAAGATCTGATTCCAAGCTTCCAGTCACTATATAAGTGTCATGTTAAGTTTTTAAAAAAGGTAATTTTTCAAAACCAGAATGATCTCTTCAGAAGAAAAAAAAAAGTCCAAAATTAAGTTCTCAGCCTTAGTCAATTGGTATAAAGTTCCAAAAATACATTTAAAGGCCCAATGGCTGAGAGAAATCTGATTTTATAAAACACTAGACAGCTTCCTACAAGTTGTGGCTTAAATGTAAGCTGAGTGTAGGACAGACTGGTATGCATTATAAAAAGCAAGGTCAAAAACCACAGGAACGAAAATCCAAATGGCGTCAATAAAATATGACTTGGGCACCAATATCTGCCAGAAAGTCTGCAACATCAGATGGCAATGCTAGTCCGGGTACTTTCCCTGAACTAACCTCACGTGTCCCACACAGATGACTGCAGACAAGACCAGGAAAGTCCACCCAAGTACTTGGAGACCAGCATACTAGTCTTCCTCATTATCCCAAACTCTGAAATGCCATTTACATAAATCATGTAGATTAGATTACTAATATAATTAGATTTTGGTAATGCTTTCCTTGTGGGTTTTGTGTGTGTATTTTCCCCAAAATAATAACAGAATGAAATTATAGCTCCTTGAGTCAAAGAAAAATTTCTTTGTTCTAAATGGAAACATATTTCTAGAAGGAGACAAAAAGCATACAGGTGTTTATAATTTGGGAGGAGAGACAATTAATTTTCCTTCTTAATTTTGTCACAGTACACAGATAACTAAAAGAGAAAGAAATAAGACAGACTGCTTTCCTATATTAAGAACAAATGTACTAAAATTCGGCTGGTATACAGAAAATGGCAGGATGTTGGGGGGAAACTCCAAGACAAGCCTAACATGTTCCTTCTGTCCTCACAGACAATGCCATCTTTGGTGATGGACTCACAGCCAGGCAATTCCCATGAAGGGTTGGAATCCCAACCAGTAGGGCTGATATTGGCTTTCCTTGGGCATCCAGATATAAGAAAATCTATTCTCCTCCCAAGAACTGAGCCAACTGAACTAAGCTGAGTCCCACTGTACATGTCCCTCCCAGAATGGGAAGCGTCTCTTTTAACTTCAGTGTCCAAATGAAAACACATATTTAACTGTGTATGAAAGCTAGAAAATAAATGAAAATTAAAGAGATATTTGTTGTTTTTCTCATGGATAATTAGAATCAAAAAGAATTCTTTAGGATTAGAATTTTAAAAGATGTACAATTTGAAAGCCTCCCTATCTCTTTGCTCTTATTTTGGGGTCCATGAAAGACATGCAAACATGTTCCCAGTTCTTTGCTCAAAGGAAATGGTGTTCTCTAAATCCAGTTTTCACCTGTTTTCAAGAATAAGGCAGATGCATGTTCATTAACCCCACTGGGTCTCAGGCGATTGAGTAAGATGCTGCATGGTTACATGCCTCTAATTAGCACACTAACTTAAAAGTCAGCTTCAAAAACACAAACATGTTATTTTTAACTCTGAGCTCTAAATATTTAGGAACAAAGCCTGTGCCTCACCTCCTCCACATGTCACAGTGCAGGGAAAGAAGTCAGTTTGTCTCCACTGATGGCTGATCGGCTGGTAGAAGAAGAACTGGACCACACTGTCCTTAGCCACAGTGTACCTGGTCTGGATAGAGAGAACTGTGATAACATATCTGCATGCAATGAAACAGAGCCTTCCACATCTTTCAACATGAGGTGAATACAAGTCACCTAGGTAGATAAACGTGTCTATCACAACACACTCTCATACACGAAGATTCCCAGAATGTTAAGATGTGATACCATTTCAATTAAATTAGTCATAAACAGGATTTCACAAGATCTTCAACCATTCTCCCTGGAGTCATTTTCCCAGGTAATTCCATGCTTGTGAATGAGTTCACAAAAATGTAGGCAGACTTTAAAAAAAAAATTTATTGGCATATAGTTGTTTTACAATGCTGTTAGTATCTACCGTACAGCAAAGTGAATCAGCCATTTGTATACATATATCCCGTTTTGGATTTCTTTCCCATTTAGGTCACCACAGAGCATTGAGTAGAGTTCCCTGTGCTATATAGTAAGTTCCTACTAATTATCTATTTTATACATAGTAGTATATATATNTTTAAAAAAAAAATTTATTGGCATATAGTTGTTTTACAATGCTGTTAGTATCTACCGTACAGCAAAGTGAATCAGCCATTTGTATACATATATCCCGTTTTGGATTTCTTTCCCATTTAGGTCACCACAGAGCATTGAGTAGAGTTCCCTGTGCTATATAGTAAGTTCCTACTAATTATCTATTTTATACATAGTAGTATATATATGGAGAAGGCAATGGCACCCCACTCCAGTGCTCTTGCCTGGAGAATCCTGTGGATGGGGGAGCCTGGTAGGCTGCAGTCCATGGGGTCGCTAAGAGTTAGACGCTACTGAGCGACTTCACTCTCACTTTTCACTTTCATGCACTGGAGAAGCAAATGGCAACCCACTCCAGTGTTCTTGCCTGGAGAATCCCAGGGACGGGGGAGCCTGATAGGCTGCTGTCTATGGGGTCGCATAGAGTTGGACATGACTGAAGTGACTTAATAGCAGTAGCAGCAGTGTATATATGTCAATCCCAGTCTTTCAATTCATCCCACCTCCTCTTCCCCTGCTTGGTATCTATAAGTTTGTTCTCTTATACGTTCATGTATTCCTTCTTTGCAAATAAGTTCATCTGTACCAATTTTTTTCAGAGTTTTTAGTTTGTTTAATATTTTTTCTTCCTGATACATATGATTTTAATTTCTAGGAGAACAGGAACTGAGATGTAATCTGGGTTTGCTTACAACATGGCACATAATTAGGAATCTTACATTTTTAATAACAACACCCCTAAGCATCTTTTAGCAGAGCCTTCTGAAAGCACAATTACAGAAACTCGAAATGTACACAAATCCACAGTGTTTGCATATGAGCCTTGCTGCGTCTAAGTTAACAAAGAGAAGGTGCGTCGCTGAGGGTGAGAAGGCAGTTACAGGCAAAGATAAGTTTACTTTCAGCTTATTTTATTTCAGCAAGTCCTCTCCCATCTTTCTTTTCTTCTTTACTGATTGAACAAATGAGTGAATTGAGGAAAAGTCCCTGAATG
Organism: Neotragus moschatus; assembly: GCA_006410615.1. Lineage (NCBI taxonomy): Eukaryota > Metazoa > Chordata > Mammalia > Artiodactyla > Bovidae > Neotragus > Neotragus moschatus. Next base: position 281,024 of record SJYA01003188.1, on the reverse strand, counting down.
CAACACAAAGAGAAAAATAGAGGGAAAACAAAGATTAAGATTGTGGGGAACAGAACCAGAAATGCCAGTATTACATGGAGTTAAAGAGAAAGAACAGAGGGACTTCCATGGTGGTCTAGTGGTTAAGACTCTGTGCTTCCACTGTGAGGGGTAGGTCAGGGAACTAAGAGCCCATGAGCTGTGCAATGTGGGAAAGGCAGAAGTACTCAGTCTAAAAATATTCATAAAGTTCTGAGCAGGCATAATTAAAAAATGCAACAACAGGGACGAAGAGAAATTCTAAAAGTTATCAGAAAAAAGATGATTCCCCACAAAGGAGTGAGAATCAGAATGGCATCAGATTTCTCTTAGGCAATAATGGATACAAGAAAACACACACCTTTAAGACGATGAGGGACAATAGTTTTTAATCTATAATTCTACAACCAAATTATTCACTACCAATCAACGATCAATTGTCAACTTATAAACAATTTAAGATCAAATTAACAATCAGTAATCAGTGAAATAAAATTTTCCTCAGAGACAAAATGACAGAAACTTGACCACTCAAAGACTAGAAAAAGAAACTACTTAAGGGTACACTGAAAAAGAACTAATTTAAATGCACAAGAAAGTAATGGGATGCAGGAAGCAGTAATGATGAAATGGTCAGAAAGCTTATTATTAGTAAACATAAGTAAGAATTGACTGAAAAAGAAAAGTTTGATGTACTTACTTATAAAGCAGTAAAAAAGTTGTAAAATTATCAAATGAAAAATTCTGGACCAGAGATGTGTGTGGAAGAAGGGAGAGTTACAGGGATGGGATGAGGTTACAGAGTCAGAAAAGACTTCTAAGGAGTCTAAGAACTTAAGAGTTTTTTAGATTCACGAAGCACCATGAAGCTCAAGCAGAAGAAAGTTACTAATTCCATCATAGTCAAATTGATGAAAAACCAAGAGAAAATGGTTGAAAACAGACAGATAAGATACATTGCCTTCTAAGGGACAAAAATAAGTCTGACAACTGATGTCTCAACAGAATAAATGGAAGCCATAAGACAGTGGAGAGGTATCTTCAAGAGTTTCACAGTGACAAAGAGGTCAAGTCACTATAAGAGCTGATGATTTTAAAAGTTAGTGTACCTAACCACCACGCTTCCAAATATGTAATTCAAAAGTTGACAAGAATAGAGAAAATACAGCCACCTCCACAGTCATAGTGGTAGTTTTATCAGGTCTCTTGTGGTAACAGAATAAGGAGATAAAACTCAGTAAGGCTGTAATTTTGAATAAAATCATTAATAAACATGACCTAATTGATACATGTAGAATGCTGTGCCCAACAACAGAAGACTACATATCATACTCTTCCAAAATTTGCCACAAATTGTTTTCACAAATTTCAAAACATTGAAATGATATAATGTTCTCTGACTACAGTAGAATTAAGCTATAAAATGATGTGATTTCTTGAAAATTCTGACCTACTTAGACACTACACTTGTAAATACACTACAAGTCAAATAATATATCACTATGAAAATTATAGGCAGGGCTCTGTGGAGGGACTGGAGAACTGAGTCGTGCATTCTTGGGGGTGGCCGGCACGGAATGAAGGCCGGAAGGGGGCTAAGGCCGGGTAAATTGCTTCTTAATGGTATCTTCATCCTGACGCAGACCAAGAAAAGAAGGAACAACGGTCGTGCCGAAAAGGGCTGCGGCCACGTGCAGCCTATTCACTGCACCAACTGTGCCCGATGCATGCCCAAGGATAAGGCCATTAAGAAGTTCATCATTTGGAACATCGTAGAGGCCGCAGCCATCAGGGACATTTCTGAAGCAAGTGTTTTCGAAGCCTATGTGCTTCCCAAGCTGTATGTGAAACTATATTACTGCGTGAGTTGTGCCATTCACAGCAAGGTAGTCAGGAATCGCTCTCGGGAAGCCCATAAGGACCGAACACCTCCACCCCAATTTAGACCTGCGAATCTAGGAGCTGGCGCACTCAGCGCGGCCGAGAGGAGCTACCCCACGTCAGAGGACAGAGACAGCAGCCAAGAGTCCCAGGCTGTGATGGGCACAGGAACAGCTGAGAGGAGCCACCCCACTTCCGAGGTCAGGGGCAGCGGCCGAGAATGCCAGGCTGCGACGGCACAGGAACAGCTGAGAGGAGCCACCCCACTTCCCACTCAGCGCAGCCGAGAGGAGCTACCCCACGTCGGAGCACGGGGACAGCAGCTGGGAGTGCTGGGCTGTGGCGGCGCAGGAACAGCTGAGAGGAGCCACCCCACTTCCGAGGTCAGGGGCAGCGGCCGAGAGTGCCAGGCTGC
>SJYA01003188.1:248336-276731 GCA_006410615.1 Neotragus moschatus | reverse complement strand
TATTTCTACCATTCTATCTTCTATTTCACTAATCCTATCTTCTGCCTCAGTTATTCTACTATTTGTTGCCTCCAGAGTGTTTCTGACCTCATTTATTGCATTATTCATTATATATTGACTCTTTTTTATTTCTTCTAGGTCCTTGTCAAACCTTTCTTGCATCTTCTCAATCCTTGACTCCAGATTATTTATCTGTGATTCCATTTTGATATCAAGATTTTGGATCATTTTCACTATCAATATTCTGAATTCTTCCTCTTTTGTTTGGTTTGGTGGGTACTTCTCCTGTTCCTTTACCTGCTGGGTATTCCTCTGTCTCTTATCTTGGTTATATTGCTGCGTTTGTTGTGGCCCTTTCTATATTCTGGGAATTTGTGGAGTTCTCTTTATTATGGAGTTTCCTCCCTGTAGGGAGGGTTGTATCAGTGGCTTGTCAAGGTTTCTTGGTTAGGGAAGCTTGTTTTGGAGTTCTGGTGTGTGAAGCTGGATTTCTTCTCTCTTGAGTGTGGGGTATCTCTTCATGGCTGCTCCAATAAAGCACAGCCTCTGCTTCTTACCTTGGACGATGGGTGTCTCCTCACCACCGCCCTTCCTGACCTTCAATGTGGGATAGCTCCTCTAGGTCCTCCTGTGCCAGCATAGCCACCATTCCTTGAATGCGAGTTGATCTTCCCGGCACCTGACCCTGACCTCGGACGTGGGGTGGCTCCTCTCGGCTGTTCCTGTGCCGTCGCAGTCTGGCACTCTCAGCTGCTGCCCCTGAACTCGGACGTGGGGTAACTCCTCTCGGTCACACTGAGTGTGCTGGTCATCGCAGCTGCTTGTGCTGAGTGCGCCAGCCATCGCAGCCACTTGTGCTGAGTGTTAATTAATCAGTGGCTCCTCCCGGCCCCCAACCCTGGCCTCAGATGTGGGGTGGCTCTTCCCGGCCCCCGACTCTGGCCTCGGACGTGGGCTGGCTCCTCCCGGCCCCTGACCCTGGCCTCAGGCACGAGGTGACTCCTCCCGGCCACCGCCCCTGACTTCAGACGTGGGGTGGCTCCTCTCAGCTGTTCCTATGCCATCACAGCCTGGCACTCTCGGCCACTGCCCCTGATCTCGGAAGTGGGGTGGCTCCTCTCAGCTGTTCCTATGCCATCACAGCCTGGCACTTTCGGCCACTGTCTCTATCCTCTGATGAAGGGTAGCTCCTCTCGGCCACGCTGAGTGCCGGTGAATCTTGATTCACAAAGAGTGGGACAGGACTGAAGTGACTGAGAATATACACACAGACTCAGGCACTCTTCTCCTGACAAAGTCTGACTGCCAAGTCTGTTTTCTTGCTGTAGATGAGAAAAACTTATTTTGAACATCTTAAGCTCTATATTGCATTCTTAATATTACAACAGTAATTACCTCCTGCCCTCTATGGATGGTTGCCTTGGGTTGTCCACAATGGAGGCTGAAGAAGCCCTTTTTATAAATTAGAGTGATATTAGTCAAAGTATGGTGTTTGCCTTCAGTTTGTCAATGAACTTTTCATTATTAGCTGAAAAATAAACATTTAGAAGTTGACAGTAAAGCATCTAGAAACATTGCATAGCAACTTTACAGTTAGTTTTATGTCTGTCGAATCTAATACTAAAAAAAGTGTGGCTTTCATTTTGTCTTTTTTATTTAGCATTTTAACAATACATTTTGATTGTGTTTTCTAAAAACATGTACATATGACGGATTTTGGAATCTAAAAAGAAAGGTCATTTACTCCTGGTAGTTTGAGAAGTCTTGCTTTACATCTGAAAAGGAGAGGTGGAGTTTCTAGTCATTTATGCCGAGGATCCTTCTTGGAGCTATGAAAATGTGTTCTTCTTTTTCTTAGGTCTCTAAGACCAAGCTGCTGCTACTGCTAAGTCGCTTCAGTCGTGTCTGACTCTGTGCAACCCCATAGACAGCAGCCCACCAGGCTCCGTCGTCCCTGGGATTCTCCAGGCAAGAACACTGGAGTGGGTTGCCATTTCCTTCTCCAATGCATGAAAGTGAAAAGTGAAAGTGAAGTTGCTCAGTCGTGTCCAACTCTCAGCGACCCCATGGACTGTAGCCCACCAGGCTCCTCTGTCCATGGGATTTTCCAGGCAAGAGTACTGGAGTGGGGTGCCATTGCCTTTTCCATCTAAGACCAGGAGGTACTGTCAAAAACATACCCTGAGGTGTGGTCAGAAGCCTGATTTGGCCATAAATATCCTATATGCTCTTCCCAGGGAAGTAGATGCTAACTGCCTTGTATTTTCAGACTCAAGTAGGCCATTTCAATTATTGTTTCCTCAAGATCAAAGTTTGCTCCATGGTGACTCTTGGCTGTCACTTCCAGAAATAACTGGCCAGGGTTTCAAGACGTGGCTCACCAGGTACCTCTTTACCACAAAACGAGGAAACTGGGTCCCAGAGAGGCTGAGTACCTTGTCCCAGGTGCATGGCTCTTATAGCTTACAACCAAGATTCAAACCCAGCTCTATTTTTTCCAAGAGCACATGATTTTCCTAATTTACTGCAATAAGTCATTTTGGTGGAATGAGACTGATTCCCCAGGTTCCTCAGGGCATCACACAGAAAGAGTTGAGGGGCCTGCAGGAAAGAAGAGAATGGCAGGGGCATGCAGGAGGTGAGAAGTGACGGTAGGTTGATAAAGGGAGACGTAATTGTTATAAGTTGACTCTATGCCCCACTTCCAGAAATTCTTGTACTGAAATTCTAGCTAGTGACTTTATTTGGACACAAAGTCTTTTCTCAGCCTTAGTTCAGTTGCTCAATCATGCCTGACTCTTTGTGACCACATGGACTGCAGCATGACAGGCCTCCCTGTCCATTACCAACTTCCAGAGTTTACTCAGACATTGAATTGGTGATGCTATCCAACCATCTCATCCTCTGGTCTTTTCAGAGGTAATCAAATTAAAATGAGGCCATTAACTGTGTGCTTAGTTGCTCAGCCGTATCTGACTGTGACACCATGGACTGTAGCCTGCCAGCCTCCTCTGTCCATGGGATTCTCCAGGCAAGAATACTGGAGAATGGGTAGTGGTTCCCTTCTCCAGAGGATCTTCCCAACCCGGGGGTCAAACCCAGGTCTCCTGCATTGCTGGTGGATCCTTTACCATCTGAGCCACCAGGGAAGCCTGAGGTCATTAGGATGGACCTTAATCCAATCTCATTGATGAAAGAGGGGAAACTTGGAGGCAGATCTATACAGAGGACAACAATGTGAGGAGCCACAGGGGGAAGGTGGCCCCTCTACAGGCAAGGAAAAACTCCAGCGTCGGGCCTTTCCTCACAGCGGTCAGAAGGAGCCAACCCTGCTGACTCCTCATCTCAGATGTCCAGGCTCCAGGACTGTGAGAAAAGGCACTTCTGCTGTTGAAGCTGCTGCAGGAAGGGGGACCCCTTCCAGGGCCGGAGAGTGGGCTCTTGTCTAACACTCGGAAATGAGCTAAGGAAACGCACATGCTGACAAAGCAGGAGACTTCATTGGGAAGAGGCACCCAGTGGAGAGCAGGATGGCGAGGGAGCCCAGGAGGACTGCTCTGCTGCACGGCTCACAGTCTCAGGGTTTGGGGGATGGGATTAATTTCCAGCTTGTCTTTGGCCCATCACTCTGACTCAGGTCCTTCCTGGCTTTGTGTATGTCTCTCAGCCAAGATGGATTCCAGTGAGGAGGACTCTGAGAGGTTGGTTAGACAAGTGGACTGGCCTCTCCTCTCTTTTTGACCTTTCCCAGATTCTTCCAGTCGGTGGTCACTTGTTAGTTCTGAGTTCCTTACCAGGAACTCCTGTTCTAAAATAACTTGTGCAAGTGGCTACTAGCGTGCCTGGCCAGAGAGGATAGTTTCTGTCAGTGTTTCAAGGCCACCCAGTCTGGGGTACTTTGTTACAGCAGCCTTGGCAAACTAATATTGACAGCCTAGACTAAAAAGAATTCTGACAGAGCCCTCAGTTAAGTTCAGTTCAGTAGCTCAGTTGTGTCTGACTCTTTGCGACCCCATGGACTGCAGCACACCAGACCTCCCTGTCCATCACCAACTCCTGGAGCTAATTCAAACTCATGTCCATCGAGTTGGTGATGCCATGCAACCATCTCATCCTCTGTCATCCCCTTTGTCTCCCACCTTCAATCTTTCCCAGCATCAGGGTCTTTTCAAATGAGTCAGCTCTTCACGTGAGGTGGCCAAAGTATTGCAGTTTCAGCTTCAGCATCAATCCTTCCAATGAATATTCAGGACTGATTTCCTTTAGGATGGACTGGTTGGATCTCCTTGCAGTCCAAGGGACTCTCAAGAGTCTTCTCCAACACCACAGTTCAAAAGCATCAATTCTTTGACACTTGGCTTTCTTTATAGTCCAACTCTCACATCCATACATGACTACTGGAAAAACCATAGCCTTGACTAGATGGACTTTTGTTGGCAAAGTAATATCTCTGCTTTTGAATATGCTATCTAGGTTGGTCATCACTTTTCTTCCAAGGAGTAACCGTCTTTTAATTTCATGACTGCAGTCACCATCTGCAGTGATTTTGGAGCCCCCCAAAATAAAGTCTGCCATTGTTTCCATTGTTCCCCCTCTATTTGCCATGAAGCGATTTGCCATGACAGAGCCCTAGCTTTCAGAATATAACAGCATCATTAAAGATGCTGGAGATGCTGGTCCCCACAGTGGCAGAGAGAGAGGACTTCCTGCTTAGCTCAGGCTGCAGACAGGGGTCCACCCTGTTAACAATTTTTCGCCTCTGGCCAGGGCAGGGTGAATGACAGTGTTCTTTTCAATCCTGTCAACTTCCGAATCTGGTTCCACCCCCATTGCCCTGCCTCCTGATGACTTTCTGGCCTGATTTTCTGTCATTCTCTCAGGTCTGACCTCTGCAGACCCCTTACAAAGAGATTTTTCAGCAGCCACAACTCCATCAGTCTTAAATGTATTTAAAGCATTGCTTTGTATGGGGAATACTTTAAAAATGACACAGGTCTTCGCCACCGGCTCTTAGCCACTTCTTTAAGAGCAAACTGACTCTCTCTCCTCCACCGCAAAATTATTCTAGTTCTGTTGGAAGGAAGGACTATTGAGAATGAGTGTGCTTCCCAGGGAAGGAGCTGCCTGTGGTTCCTTGAGGTCGAGGGGCAGGGCTCTGCTGGCCATCGGTGGTCCATGGGAGTAGGAAATCAAGGTAGACCAGATGCTCTGTCTCAGAAGGGAGTCTTTCTGTGAATTCTACATGTCGTTCTGGCTGGAGGGTTGCTCTAACTACATGCAGAAGCCCTCCATGCCTTTTCTGGAAGCTTCTTCAGAACTTAAAATTTTTTTCTTTCAGTTTTCAGTTCAGTTCAGTCACTCAGTTGTGTCCAACTCTTGGCAACATGAATCGCAGCACACCAGGCTTCCCTGGCCACCACCAACTCCCAAAGTTCACCCAAACTCATGTCCATTGAATAGGTGATGCCATCCAGCCATCTCATCTTCTGTCACCCCCTTCTCCTCCTGCCCCTAATCCCTCCCAGCATCAGAGTCTTTCCCAGTGAGTCAACTCTTTGCATGAGGTGGCCAAAGTATTGGAGCTTCAGTTTTAACCTCAGTCCTTCCAGTGAACACCCAGGACTGATTTCCTTTAGAATGGGCTGGTTGGATCTCCTTGTAATCCAAAGGACTTCTCAAGAGTCTTCTCTAACACCACAATTCAAAAGCATCAATTCTTTGGTGCTCAGCTTTCTTCACAGTCCAACTCTCACATCCATGCATGACTACTGGAAAAACCATAGCCTTGACTAGACAGACTTTTGTTGGCAAAGTAATGTCTCTGCCTTGTAATATGCTATCTAGGTGGGTAATTACTTTCCTTCCAAGGAGTAAGCAAGCGTCTCTTAATTTCATGGCTGCAATCACCATCTTCAGTGATTTTTGAGCCCTCCAAAATAAAGTCTGACACTGTTTCCACTGTTTCCTCATGAAGTCATGGGACCAGAGGCCATGATCTTAGTTTTCTGAATGTTGAGCTTTAAGCCAACTTTTTCACTCTCCTCTTTCACTTTCATCAAGAGGCTTTTTAGTTCCTCTTCACTTTCTGCCATAAGGGTGATGTCATCTGCATATCTGAGGTTATTGGTATTTCTCCCAGCAATCTTGATTGCAGCTTGTGTTTCTTCCAGCCCAGCGTTTCTCATGATGTATTGTGCATATAAGTTAAATAAGCAGGTGACAAGATACAGCCTTGACTTACTCCTTTTCCTATTTGGAACCAGTCTGTTGTTCCATGTCCAGTTCTAACTGTTACTTCCTGACCTGCATGCAGATTTCTCAAGAGGCAGGTAAGGTGGTCTGGTATTCCCATCTCTTTCACTTTTATCCAGGTATAATTGACATACAGCATCATATACATTAAAGGTGTACATTGTGCTTGCTTTGGCAGCACATATACTAAGAAAAATAAATAAATAAAGGTGTACATTATGATTTGACATATGTATCATGGAATGATTACTGCAAGTTTAATCATCCCTCATCTCATATGCGGAGAAGGCAATGGCAACCCACTCCAGTACTCTTGCCTGGAAAATCCCATGGATGGAGGAGCCTAGTAGGCTGCAGTCCATGGTGTCGCAGAAGATTCAGACACGACTGAGTGACTTCACTTTTACTTTTCACTTTCGTGCCTTGGAGAAGGAAATGGCAACCCACTCCAGTGTTCTTGCCTGGAGAATCCCAGGGACAGGGGAGCCTGGTGGGCTGCTGTCTATGGGGTCGCCCAGAGTTGGACATGACTGAAGCAACTTAGCAGCAGCAGCAGCATCTTATATAGATATACAGTATAGAAGTTAAAAGTTTTTTTTCTTGTGATGAGATCTCTTAGGACTTTCTTTCCTGACAATTTGCATGTATAACATGCATTAGTGTTAATTATCTTTATGTTGTATGTTATGTCTCCAGTACTTATTTTTCTTGTAACTGGAAGTTTGTGCATTTTGAATACCTTCATCCAACTCCCTTTCTCACCACCCCCACCTCTGGTAACCACAAATCCAATCTCTTTTTCTATGAGTGAATCTGTATTGAAAATACAGTTGACCTAAAACAACACTGTGTTAGTTCCTATTACACAGTATAGTGACTGGATATTTCTGTACATTTCAAAATGATAGTCACCACCATAAGTCTAATTATAATATATCACCATACAAAGATACTGCAAGCAAATCTTTTTAGTTTAATATAATTTCATTTGTTTTATTTTGGTTTCACTCTCTTGCCTGAGGAGATACATCCGAAAGAGTATTACTAAGACCAATGTGAACAAGCATACTGTCTATGTTTTTTTTTTTTTTAAAGATCTTACTTTTCAGTCTTATTAAAATTTGAATTTATTTTCATGCACAGTGTGAGAGCATAGGCCACCTTGATTCTTTTGCATGCAGCTGTCCAGTTTTTCCAACATCATTTATTGAAAAAGTTGTTTTTTCCCCATTGTATATTCTTACTTCCTTTATTACAGATTGCCTGTACAAGTGTGGGTTCTTCTCTGGCATCTCTACTCTGTTCCATTAATTTATGTGTCTGTTTTTGTGCCAGTACCATACTCTTGGGTTTCCCAGGTGGTGCTAGTGGTAAAGAATCTGCTTGCCAATTCAGGAGATGTAAGAACCCATGAGTTCAATCCCTGGGTAGGGAAGATCCCTTGGAGGAGGGCATGGCAACCCATGCTAGTATTCTTGCCTAGAGAAGCCCATGGACAGAGGAGCCTGGCAGCTACAGTCCATGGGGCCACAAGGAGTCAGACACGGCTGAAGCAACCTGGCATGCACATATTAACCATAATCCTTTGACGGCTGCAGGTTTTGTAGTATGGTTTGAAGTCAGGGAGCGTAATATCATCAGCTCTGTTCTTCTTTGGCAACTTCTCTACTTACTTTATAAAATAATTATTTACTATTTCGGGCGGAAGAATTTCCATGGAGGAATATTTTACCTCTTTTCAGTGAGGCAGGTGAGCCCTGTGGGGTGGTCTGCAGAGATATTAAAGGTTGGCCACTGCTGTTTTTCTTCTAGATCAGATCTTGCTATAGATTACCTGCATTAGAATCACCCCAGAATTCAAATAGCAAATATTCCTGGGTTTTTATTCCCTAACATACTGACTCAGGAAACAGGGCTTACAGCTAAGAATTTGTATTTAAAAATATCATTAGGTGACTATAATGTACAACCAGGTTTAGGGAACAACTCTTCATTTCTGCATTGCTATCCTACTTTGTATCTTTATCAGATGTTCGCTGAGCACTTTCCCTGCTCCAGAAACTGATCAAAGACCAAAGGATAAAGGGATCAAAGGCACAGTTTTTTCTCAGGTATTCCACAGTTTAATGGGAAAGACAGACTGGCAACAAATGTTCACATAATGTCACAGTTGCTTGAGTAGAATTAGGTCCAGTAAGGCAGAGAACATTAACCCTGCTTTGAGGGGTGAAGCTGAGAGTAGAGTTATAACATTAGTTTTCAGCTGGGGATGATTTTGTTCCTGAAAGATAGTTGGCAAGGTCTGGAGATATTTTTGATGGTCAGAAGTTGGGAAGGGGTGATGTTGTAATCTGGTGAGTAGAGGTCAGAGCTACAGTTTGAGCTGGATTCTTCAGTGTGTGCCTTTCCCCACAGACCCTCCTGCTTTGCTAATAAGAACAAATCAAGAAAACCAATATGCATTAGTTAGGACCTTGCATCAGCAAAAACACTTTCATATATATTATCTTTTAAAATTTTTTGTTACTTTAAAAATTGGAAATTAAATGTTATTTGGAAATTAAATGTTAACTGAGGCTTATAACAACCCCCTGAGGCTGGAAGAACTGATATTTTTGTTCAAAGAAAAGAAAGCAAACAAACATTTGAAACCATAAAGGGCTAATTTTCTCAGTAAGCAAAGGATGCTTGTGCTTCTTCCCTCAGTCATGTCTGACTCTTTTGTGACCTCATGGACTGTAGCCCACCAGGCTCCTCTGTCCTTGGGGATTCTCTAGGCAAGAATACTGGAGTGGGTTGCCATATCCTCCTCCAGGGGATCTTCCCAACCCAGGGGTAGAACCCAGGTCTCCTAAGTTGCAGGCAGATTCTTTATAGCCTGAGCCACCAGGGAAGCCCAAAAAATGCTTAGGCATCAATAAGAAAAACAAAATTGAACAGAAAAGTGAGCAAAAGACCCCAAACAGACAATCTATATACGGGGAAATGTCAGTAGACAATGAACATATACAAAGATGTGATATCATTCAAAATAAAGGAAACGCCAAATGGAACAGGTGAGATGTTTTGTTCTGTCGGATTGACATAGATCTTTAGGTTCCACGATACCCAGTGTTGCTTAGAGACAGGAGTGGGGCCTGAAGTTAGAATCCTTCTGCTGTTGGTGGGAGAATAAATTAGTGCAACAGATTTGGAGGGTAATTTATAAAACATTATTAGAAATAAGCATATGAAATTTGACTTAGCTATTTTATTTTAAGGAATTTACCTGAAAGTTAAAAGTTCCTATGTCTGCAAAGATGTATTAATACACAGGACTGTTTATTGATTTGTTGTTTGCAATAACCAAACAACAGAAACATTGTAACTCAGTATTAAAGAATGGGTTAAATATATTTTATTTCAGTATTGCCCAGACTGGAGCACAGATGTCAAGGAGATGGAAGCATATCTCTGTGTCTTGGCGTGAAAATGTCTCTGAGACATGTTGTGTAGAAAAAAAAATCACAAGTCTGTGAAAGAGATATACAATTTTCATTTGTATAAAATAAAGATATAGATATCCATGTAGGTGTCTACAAAGAAATCTCGAGGAATACCTAAGAAGCTAGTGACTAATTCTGAGTATGGGTCCCAGGGGTAAAGGGGTAGAAGAACAGCTCTCTCTCTTCCTGACTGTTAGAATTATTTTTCCAGGAATGTGGATCACATTTTTTATCTATCTGTCTATATGTAAAAAAGCAGAATAAAGAACAGAGAACAGATTGAGGGTATTGTCTTTAAGTATCCTTTTTTACAGGCTCGTCTTACCTTTACAGCTGGTGCATTTGCTCAATTACCTTTTTTTTTTTTTTAACTGCCCTCATCTCCATCTATTATGAAGACTTTATTCTTGCTCAGTTTTAATACTTGAGAATTCCCAGGAATTGTTTCCAAGGAAACCCATCTATAACCAGAAGTTATTGGCACAATCTCTTCTGGACTCAGATAGGGTCTTGTTTCTTAGCAACTCATCCAAATTTTCTCATTTTAATTGAAATCATACATTTCCTTAAAAGCCTTTTCAAAGCAGTGATATGGAAAGTCATTTATCCTTGTTGATGAGATGCCCCTTGAAAAAAGGCTTTGGTGAGTATGAAGTTCAAAATGTTCAGAAACATTCCCCCATGCAACTGTGCCTTCTTTTTTAATTGCATAAGTCTGTCTCTGCTTTCTAGCCACCTACAGTCAACCCAACATGTGTCTCTGCCTTTGACCTCCTTGGGTAAAGTGAGAGGTGGGTGGGGACAGCTTCCTGACCTGCCTGGGGTTTCCTATTAAGACTGAATGGGACCTCCCTGGTGGCTCAGTAGCAAAGAATCTGTCTGCCAATGCAGGGAACACAGTTTGATCCCTCCCTGGTCTGGGAAGATCCCACATGCCTCGGGACAACTAAGCCTGTGCACCACACAACTGCTGAGCCAGCCCTCTAAATCCCATGAGCGCAACTGCTGAACCCATGCTCTGCAACGAGAGAAACCACTGCAGTGAGAAGCCTGTGTTCTGCAACAGGAGATTAGACCACACTCACCGCAGCTAGAGAAAGCCCACCCAGGGACCCAGGGAAATGACTGTCACCCCAGGAAAGGCCTGTCTGTGTAGGATACCTTGGAGTCTCTGGGCAGACAGAAGTCCAAAAAGATTTTCATGGTGCTGAGGAAGTAGTCAGGAACCTTGAGGCTGTTTGTCAACTTCACACATTGAGTCCTACGTCCCAGCTCCCCTGTGCCAATAGAGCAGGTCGCTTTCTCATTCTTTGGCAAGTGTTTACTGGCCCTGTCCTAGGAGCTAGGCTACAGCCCGTGAGGAGTAACTTCAAGTCTAGGGAGAGGTCTGCGTGTAGACAAAAAAAAAAGAAACAGGGTTAGGAAGAGTGTAGGAACTAGGGGCGTGCCTATCAGGAGATCCATTCCTAAACTTGCAGAGTCAGGGGAGGCTTCTTGAAGGAAGCTGATAGCATCAAGTCTGAGACCTAAATGTTGGATGCAGGTTAAGCAGGTAACATGGAGTGAGAACCAGCCCGTCTGTGAACAACAGGCTTAGACTTGATCATCATCAAGTTTCCTTCTGGATCCCATAGTCTGACTTTCTTTCCAGGTCCCCACCTCTGGCCTTAAGCTTGGTCCTGCACGTCCCCAGGTGAACAGGACAGAGGTCATGTCTCCAGGGCTCTCCGTCTCCCTGACATGACTATGGGACCGGTGCAGCGCCTCTGTGAGGAGACTCAGCCTGGCTGACACTGGCTCTCCTGTCTAGACTGGAGAGCGTGCCCTCGCTTGGTGAGCTGGAGTCTTAAGACACTGCTTTGTTGCCTGCTTTGAGCAATCGATAAGTGAAGCTCCCAGATGCCCGCAGCTAGATGCTGAGGTGCCAGGGGGGTCGGGACCAAGCGTATGGCCTGAATCTTCTCTGAGCGGGATCTTTTTGAGGCAGGCTCCTACAGATTCACTCCCTCAAGCAATAGTAAATCTCAGGCTTTCTGGCTGTGTGGCAGATGGTGAAGGCCTTGATGCTGGAGGTGAGGGGGNTGCAGCGCCTCTGTGAGGAGACTCAGCCTGGCTGACACTGGCTCTCCTGTCTAGACTGGAGAGCGTGCCCTTGCTTGGTGAGCTGGAGTCTTAAGACACTGCTTTGTTGCCTGCTTTGAGCAATCGATAAATGAAGCTCCCAGATACCTACAGCTAGATGCTGAGGTGCCAGGGGGATCGGGGCCAAGCATATGGCCTGAATCTTCTCTGAGCAGGATCTTTTTGAGGCAGGCTCCTACAGACTCACTCTCTCAAGCAAGAGTAAATCTCAGGCTTTCTGGCTGTGTGGCAGATGGTGAAGGCCTTGATGCTGGAGGTGAGGGGGAAGGATGAGAACCACCTCTGGCCCAGTTGGCATGCTGCGGGGCCTAATTATAACCCACCAGGACACTCCAGTATGGAGTGAATTTTGGAGATGCAAGAAACAGCAGAGGATAATCACAATATAACTTAGGAGAGGCATCCACAGGCAGACGTCAGGAGGAGTCAGGAAGGGAGTGGTATTACCTGAGGCTGGGGAGCCTAGGTTTGCAGACAGATCACCTTAGGTTATGAACCTCTCCAAGCCTCAGCTTTCTAATCTATAAACTGGAAGTTATGATACCACCATCCTCATTGGATTATTATAACATTAAGTAAAATGATGCAGATTTTAGCACTCACTTTGGTACCTGATAAGTGCTCAAGAAACATTAGTTATTTTTAAAATAATAATGATTATTTATTAATCACATTTTGTGCCAAACATTGCAATAGTTGACAGTTTTAAAAGTTATTTAAAGAGGGCATTAAGGAGGCGCAAAGCACCTTGAATGCACTGCTCATTTACCTAAAATAAGATCTGTCAAGCTTCGTTTTTCTTATCTACAAAGCGCAAATGATGATCTCTGCCCTACAAGCTTGGAGTTTCATGTCATTAATATCTTTCTTGCAGAAGCCAGAGCTGTACTGTATTGCCTACAATTTCCTGCACCGATTCCTTTAAAGTAGACAAAGATCCTAAGGACACTTGAAAAATCAATCAAAGCTTATCATCTTTCTGTATTTTTATGACTTCTTCCTGTATCTTTTATGGATGTTTCTCCCCCACCTTTTTCAGATTTTCTCTAAGTCTTTAACTTAGTTTCCATAGAAACAACAACTCTCTTCCTTTTCAGACAGGACGTTTGTACTTTTAAATAGGATTTAATGAAATGATTTAATTGCAGTGATAAGTACAACCAGGATGAACAGATGGAGATATGGACAAACTGATTCTTGGTATTACACAACTCAATTGAAGGATGCAGAGCAAGCAGATAAACTGAGAGCAGCCTGCTGGCTATGGGCATTTGGGTGCCATGGGCACTAGTCATTTTATCTTACAGGAAATAGAGAGCCCCAGTCAAACCCACTAGTCGTTTAAGCGAAGGTCTGTACAGAGCTCCTACTGTACTTGCAGATTCCATCTTGCACCATCCTCTCTCGTGGTCTGGGTCTTTATGTTCTGTTCTCTTTGTCAGAATGCCCTTCTCATCTCTTTTCTCCTCCCCTCCCCCCATTTTTCCAGGCCAGTTCTTAACCTTTCCTCTTGATTTAGAGATTCTTTCCTTCTACCCTACTCATTCCTCCTCTCCTGTCTCTCTGCCTGAAACTTCTTGTTGGATCCTGTGCCCTTCCTGTCGCCCCTGCCTTCCTCATGCAGATGGCTGAGCCCCAAGACAGCAGGAGTCTGGGTTTCCTCCCAGCTCCTCCTACTTCTCCAAGGGCATGCACCCTACTCTATTAAATTTAGTCAATTATTTCTCTGTCCTCCATTCCACTAATATATAAGCATCTTGATGGTAGTCCTGTGTCATATTCAACTTGGTTTCCTTATCACCAAACCAGTGCCTGACACATAGTTTTTCACTTGAGATTTGTTGAATGAGTTGCAATATTTTTGAAGCTATGCATATGGTAAACACAGTGATGTCAGATGGATAATCAGCCTAGTGATCAAAAGTAATTTGCAAATGGGTTGAGCAACTTAGTTACATTTTCATGAATGCAGTGGACATAGCTTCATGGCTTAATTTCACTGTCTTTCTAAGCTTTTATGTACTTTTCTTTNACTAACTTGTGGATAAATATTCCTTACATGAGATTTGTTTCCATCCCCAATAGTTTTCTCCTCCATCTAAACAAGGAAAAGGACACATTCATTTTCCTTAAAAAAAAAAAAAAAGAAAAGATCCTTTGAAAGGGTGATGGGGTGGGAAAGAAATGTGAGAACTTCTTAAATTTTTAAGATTTAGTTTTGATCCTGTCTTGAGTCTGGATAAGTCTCTTAATATTCATCTTGTTGATTTATAAATTATATGGATCTTATGTCCCGGACATTTGGTTTTATATGTACTTGATTTATTTCCTCACTTTGATGGAGATCAGCAACTAGAAGTTTCCCGAAAGGAAATTAAGGAAAGATTATTTTTTTTGAAAAGTTTTATGTAGGAAGGGCCTCCCAGGTAGCTCAGTGGTAAAGAAACTGCCTGCCAATGCAGGAGATGGGGGTTCGATCCCTGGTTTGGGAATAGCCCCTGGAGGGGAAAATGGCAACCCATTCCAATACTGTTACCTGGAGAATTCCATGGACAGAGGAGCCTGGCGGGCAACAGTTCATGGGGTCACAGAGAGTCAGACACTCTGATCAGGCACACATGCATGTAGGAAAAGTATCTTTTCCCCCAAAGTCACATTTTAATGGTGGCATGTCTGGTTAGGACACTAGCTTAGAAACCTCAGAATCGGAAGACTTTGTTGGATTGATTTTTGACTTTCAGTGTTGTTGTAAGTAATAAAATACTGATTCCTAGTATTTAGTACATCACTTCCGTTTTTCTTTTTTCTCTGTAGGTTTTACGTTCTTTTCTTGTCTCCTAAGTTCTGAAACTTAGACTCATTTCCCATCAACTTTTCCAAGCAATGAGTGGGAACACTCAATTCAGAAACTCAGATCCTTCTGTTCTGGAAAAATTTTCAATATTACTTCTTATATAACGTCCTTCTAGCCCTGTCTTCTTTTCCTGAAATTCTTCATGTTGGACCTCCTACACTGATCCTCTAATTGCTTCATCTTTTGTCAAAAGAAAATTTAGAAAGCCTCACTTGATATGAAAATTTTGTTGGTCAAAAAGCAAACTGTGAACTGGGAGATTTCAAGCTTGGAACTGGTGGGGGTCTCAGTGGCATGACATTACAGGATGGCTTCTAAAGCCAGAATGAAGATGCCATTTGGTGATTGGTTATTGCAGTGTGGACAGCATGGGATTGGTTAAAAATGAGTATCTTATATCATTTTAGGAGGCTGGCAAGTTTTGATAATGATTATTAGAAATATTTACAAGAATTAAATTTCACTTACATAAATGAAATAAACTAGATTAAGTTTTCCTTATGTGGCTTAAGTGGGTTTGTCTGATCAGAAGATCGTCAAACCTGGTCTCCATTTTATTTTACATAATACTTTCCCCCCATATATCCCATCACTTGGTCTGTTTTCCCAATGCTTTCCTTTATTTTCTCTTTCAATCATTCTATTGAATTTGTATTTCTCCTATTATACTTTTAATTTGCAAGATTTTTTTTTCTATAAAGTTTCTGTTACAAACGTTATCTTACAAAATAGCATCCTATTCTTCTTTTCCTGGCTCTTTAAAGATATCAGTTATAGCTTTCTAACTTTTTCCCTTGCATTTTTCTCTGTTTTCACTGAGGTGAGTTACTTTAAAATATGTTTATTGCGGTCTCTGTCTTTCATATAGACTTTAGACAAATGTCTGGGGATTCTTAGGTTATTCACTGTTAAGAGAGACATCGTAACAGGTGATTTGAAATCCTAACTATCTCTGGGAGGAGTTTCACAGCTCTGTGTCAATTTCACTGTGGACTGTCAATTTCACTGTAGATTGATATGGTCAGAACCAAGACTTTCTGTTGGGAGATTCCCAAACACCTGTTTATAGACCTTTTCAGTGGGTCATTTGATTATTCCTGGAAACTTGTCTCTTCCCTGGAAAAAACACACCTGTGTACTATCAATCCAGGAGCCAGGTTGAACTAGCAGAATGGGAAATCCTATATTTCAATGTGTAAAATCCCAGTTCATTCCTTTGTTTTCAGTATAGCCCTCTTCCTGCTAACCCCAAATTAGGAACTGCTTCATGTCAGTTTCTCACATAATAATCCTCTGGTTTCCTGCCAGTGTGTGTGAGAGAGAATTTTCTGGCTTCAAACAATGGGATTCTCTTTGTTAAGGAGACTTTTCCAAACCCCCTTGCTTCACACTCCCCTGTGGTGGGAGCTGGCACCTCCTTGCACAAGCCTTTCTGGAGCCTTGCTGCACGAATGGGCTCTTTCTCACTGGATTCCTTTCCTGTGGAACCTGGCATTCAAATTTCTCAAAGTCCACCAATGCTTTCTTTTACTTTTCATTTCCAAAAAATTTTTGACACCTGTCTCTCTCTCAATCATTGCCCTTGCAGTTTATGCTTTTTGAATTCCAATAATATCATTTTAGAAGGGTGCAGAGGGAGAGAACAAGGATCAACACGTGGCTTCAACCCATCATTTTACACTAGAAACCCAGATGGACTTCTCCTTAGAGTGAGTTTATTCTGTCATGCCTGAGTTATTTTCTGCTATGTGTCACTTCACTACAATCTGAAATCATGATGCTAAAATAAAACTATTTCCTCTGATCTCTCTCTCCGCAGATTTCCCATTAAAAGGCAAATCTTGAATTTGAAATAGAGTTCCAGCTGGCTCGATTTGAGGTGCTAAAATTCGGCTGATCCAAACATATTTTTCTGATTCTAGGAGTCTGTTGGTACTTGATTTCACTGTGAACTGGACATTTTCGTTTACCCACCTTTTAGATGGGCCGGCTCTGCACTGGTCTAAACACTGTTGCCTGCTTTGTTCCTGCTATTTGTTTTAATCTGGTGGCTCATTACAGATGACTTGGTAAGGTCTGTAACAGTAAGTGACTGAACACCAAATAGCAGTTTGAAAATAAAATTGTTACTGAATCCAAGCTTGGTTTGCTTCACTATTCTGTATGAAACTATAAGGATGGGTATGTCATCATACATTTGTCAAGATCCCATAGCATGTGGCTTCCTTGGTGGCTCAGATGGTGGAGGATCTGCCTGCAGTGCAGGAGACCTGGGTTCAATCCCTGCGTAGGGAAGACCCCATGGAGAAGGGAATGGCAACCCACCCCAGTATTCTTGCCTGGAGAACTCCATGGACAGAGAAGCCTGGCAGTCTGCAGTCCATGGGGTCTCAAAGAGTCAGATATGACTGAACAACTAACAGTCATTCACAGCAGATACACCATGAAGAGTGAATCCTACTGTAAACTATGGACTCTAGGTGATAATATGATGTCAGCGTAGGTCCATGCATTGTAGCCAACGTGACACTCTGGTTCCAGGTGTCAACAGTGGGAGAGCCCATGTGCATGTGGAGGAGGGGCATGTAGGGGAGCTCTGTGCTTGCTTTTTGATTCTGCTCTGAACTTCTCTGTTTTAAGAAATAAAGTTTTTCTACTTAAGAAAATTTCTTTTACTTTATATCTATTCACCTAATAAGTGAAGTATAAAAATGTGGTGTTTTTTTGAATGGATGTAAATTTATTACAACAGTCCACAGTTGCTGAATATTTACACTTTTTCTCTTATATTTTTATTGCAATTAAATGCTTTACAATTGACCTCTTTCCACACAGATTTTTGGGCACATTTTCTCATATATTGCCTATATCCCTCCTAAACTCTAAATTCCTTGTATGTGGGACTTGACCTATCTAATCTTTATATGCTCAGAACCTGGTACAGTGTGAAGTACCCAGTAGATACTTAATACATATTTCTTGACTAAGTGAACACACTTTCATTTTCTCATGTAGAGTGACCCCGTGAGATTTCAAACTATATTTCTGGTCTCTGGTCTCTATACCAGACATGTTACATAATGCTATAAGACCTTATATTTAAGTTAAACACACACACACAGTGCTTTGAAAATCAGACATGTTTCTGAAAGTATAGCACTAATTTCTTTACAAATTCATCTATTGAAATTTAGATACTGGAGTATAGTCAAAGAAAGCAGACATCTAATATGGTCTACCATTTTGAATATCATGCTTTTCCATTTCTTTCTTTTCTGAAGAAAGCAATACAAATGATCCATGTCCTAAGAGTACTTGAGTTGCTAGTGGGCTTTGAGCATGAGTTGAATTGAATTGAATTGAATTGAATTGAATTAAACTGAATTGAATTACAGAAGAGTGGGAGTGGAGTGGAAGCAAATGTTAAAGGGCCTTCTCCTGTAGCCCTCACGTCACTGGATGGATTTCCCTGAGGGCAGGCCTTTGTTCCCTCCCCGCCTCCAACGCTCCGCCACCCGCTGTGGGATTCTGCTTGTTAGAACATTCTTCTGATGCAACTCCATCCTATAAATACAGAGTGGGTCCTGAACACTGGAACACAGATGAATAATGTACTCTCTTTTTCCTGAAGAATCTCACAGTTTTCAGACATCTTCATACAGATAAATTCAGTTGGATGCTTGTCTCAGCAATAAAGTTGAGCTCATCTACGGGTCCAAGGGAGCTGTTGACAGACTTTCTGTGAAGATTAGGAGAGACCTCCCTGAACCTGCCTCCTCTTCCTTGCAGCTTTCCCCCGTTACTCCCTGCTATGGGCTTTGACGCAAAACAGGACTTCCTCACTCATCACTACTCTCCAGACCGTCAAAGAAAGAGATCACATGTCTCCCAAGACTCCTCTGGGTTATACATCTCAGATCCTTTAACAGCTCCTTTCTGACATAATTTCAAGTCCCCTTAGCCTCTTAGTCATTCTGCATTAGCTACATTTTTGCTCATCGAACCCGGTCCTTTTGGTGTGTTCTCTGTAGCATGCAGGACTGTTAATTTCCTTGATCTCTAGACACTATATTTTTTATGCATACAGACTACCAATGAGTTTGGGGTTTTTTGGCAGCCAAGTGTAGTATTGATTCCTAATGAACTTATAAGTTACAACCTTTCCTTTTATGAACCTCTATTGATTTCTGAAACTTAAAATGCTGAGAATTACATTTGCACTCTTCAGGTCTGTCTTGTCAGATGTATTGAGCCCTTAATCCCAACCTATCACAATGCTGAATTTTCCACCCTGAATCAGCCAATTGTTATATTGGCTATTTCTCCCAGCTTTGATTTATAATAACAGATTTTCTTAATATGAAAGTCGGTCAGAGTATGTTTAGCTATATTGAAGGATAAATGAGTCCTAAATCCCCAGTGGCTGATAAAAGCCCAGAGCTCATTCTCTGATTATGTTACAGCCCATGATGACTTGGAGGAGGCCCTCTTCCATGTCATCTCACTCCAGGAGCCGGGCAGAGAGACACCTGCACCTCCAACACTGCTGATCAACATGGTGAAGGAAAAGCTCGGAAGCTCTCACGCCAGAAATGAGATGCCCCAGCCTGGAAGTAATACTCATTACTTTTTCTCATTAGCTGGAATTAGTTTCATGACCTCATCAGTCACACAGAGGTCAGAAATTGCAATTCAATCATGTGCTCAGAGATAGTTAATGAACAGTGCCAATGACTATCACAGCATGATCTCCATGTTCTTGACACAGTAATTAATAAAAATGTTGGCTAGGATAAGACCTAGAGAATATCCCTATAGTATACTCTTAGAGATATCCTTTAAGATGGATATGGATGCATTAATCATACCCTTTGGGTACATTCTTTCAACAAAGTACAAGGTCAACTGAATGTACTGACTTCTGGACCACATTTTCCAATCTTCCTCACAGTATATTATGAAAGATTAAGGCAAAGCCCTTGCTGAAATTTGTCTGTAGCAGGCTACATGTCTTTGGGTGGTAGAAAGAGCCTTGATTAAAAAAAAAGTCTGAGTTATATTCTTTGGTTTATCATTCTCTAGACTTATGAGCTCTGGCAAATAAATATATCTCTCTGAGCCTTAGAGTTTTTTTTTGAAGTTTACAAAATTGTTGTTCAGTTGCTAAGTCATGTCCAACTCTTTGTGACCCTGTGGACTGCAACATGCCAGGCTTCCCTGTCCTTCACTATCTTCTGGAGCTTGCTCAAACTCGTGTCCATTGAGTCAGTGATGTGATTCAACCATCTCATCCTCAGTTGCCCTCTTCTCTTGCCCTCAATCTTTCCCCAAATCAGGGTCTTTTCCAATGAGTCAGTTCTTCACATTAGGTGGCCAAGGTATTGGAGCTTCAGCTTCAGCATCAGTCCTTCCAAAGAATATTCAGGGCTGATTGCCTTTAGGATTGACTGGTTTGATCTCTTTGCAGTCCAAAGGACTCAAGAGTCTTCTCCAGCACTATGGTTAGAAAGCACCAATTCTTCGGTGCTCAACCTTCTTTATGGTACAACACTTACATCTGTACATGACTGCTGGAAAAGTCATATCTTTGATTATGTGGACCTTTGTTGGCAATGTGATGTCTCTGCTTTCCAACATGCTGTCTAAGTTTGTCATAGCTTTTCTTCCAAGGAACAGGTGTCTTTTAATTTCATGGCTGCCATCACCCTCCACAGTGATTTTGGAGCCCCAAAATAAAATCTGGCAGACTATTAAAAAATCCCTTTGATTTATAAAATCTAAGAAACCTTATCTACCACTTCCAACCCAATAACTCTTCATAAAATAAGTAATGTACTTTTGGCCATGATCAATTTTATAGGTGTTGAGGATCATTAATTCCATTTTTAGATCATTGCTCCCAGATTCTACAGTAGAAGGGAGAGAGCAAGACACAGCACCAAGTGGGCTCCTGAGTTAAGAATAGATACAAGGAAGAAAATGCAGAATTATCTCTGGAAAACATCATGGATGCCTCAGCCGTGAATTCAGCAAGGCATTCCAAGTATAGTAGGCTGCATTATTGTTTACACTTATTTTCTGCCATTCCTGTAAGATTACACTTCTGTGTACCATTGATTTTAGGCTGAGCTTTGTGATTTACTTTAGCCAATGAAATGTGAGTAGAAGTCATTTCTGAGGAACAGAATCATTAAGAAATATCACTGCACTGGTCCTTTCCTCAATGCACAAAAAATGGCATCTTCCAAGTAGGTTTTCTCCTTCAGGCTAGCTCTGAGAAAGAGGCACACATATGGAATAGAACTACAGGCAACTTACAGCAGACACGCAACTGATGGATTAACTTTGACATCAGTCACTAAGATAGTAGAATTGTTTGTTACCACAGCAGTACCTAGTGAAACTTGGCTGATACTCCAGGCTGATCAATAGGTGGGTGGTACATAGATTAGGGGCTCAAAATCAGGAACAAAGAACGTTTCAATAGAGGAGGGATTTTCAAGGTTACTAAGATTGTGAAATTCCGTTTAAAAAAATCAAGAAATAGAATAACTGAGAGACCATTTGGGGACCAGGTGATGCAAGTGCAAAGTAGTAAAGAGATAGATGATGAGAAGACGCTGTGATTAGGGACTTCACTGGTGGTCCAGGGGTTAAGACTTCGTCTTCCAATGCAGGGAGTGCTGGTTTAATCCCTGGTCAACGAGCCAAGATTCTACATGTCTCACAGCCGAAAAATCAGAACATAAACCACAGAAGCAATGTTGTAAAAATATTTTTTAAAAAGACTTAAAAAAAAAAAAGACGTAATGATTAAAAGACCATTAATTTCTAGCAGATAAATTCAGTGTTAGCTAGAGAAATAGCAATGTCTGAGAACTAGGAAGACAAATACCAAATCAAGGAGTCAGAGAAGAAAGCAGGTGTTAAAAAACGATGATATCCAGTGGAGGGACTTTTGGGAGAATCCCTCTTAGATCAATAGCCTTGTTGATACAAGTCTTTGTGCTGAGCTTTGAAGACATCAGATATCTTGATCTCAGAGGAGGTCCGGAGCTGACTCTGGCTGTTTTATCACAGAGAGGAGTACTGAAATCTTGCTCTTAATAAATGGCCCTGTCATGCAAGAGTCTTTCTTGTTCATGTGGGAAGAGACAGACAGAGACATGCCATCCAGAATTCAAGCACCATCTCCTTGATTGATTGCAAACTACTCACTGAGTCGGTGGTGGAAAAGGCCTAGAGGGCGGGGAGACAGGCTGTCTTTCTGATTATAACACAGGATGATAAAATGTGTGCTGCCAAGTATCTGAGTATTTCTCTTTCTCGAAAAAAAAAAACCAAAAAACTGTTCACAGCTTTCATCACCACTTTATCACATTTCTTCACGTAATTGAAGACATGGGGTTGGACTACATTAATCTCTGCTCTGTAAGGCAGGGCTGAGTCCTGATCAACATCTGAAAGACTGGCTGAAAGTAACAGAAATCTCAAAGTGAGTGTTGAGAGGAACGTTGTCTTGACTAATGTGTGGGAAGACATAGAATGATCCATGATGGAAGGAGGGATTTGGCAGTTATTTAGAAAGTAAATTTCATGTTACTCTTCTGCTTATATTTTTTTGGGGACATCCATATCATTTAGGATAAAGCGGCTTGGTTTTTCCATACTCACATTTTGTGGGAGCCACTCTAACTGACCTGTATTTTCTGGGTTTCACTGGTGGCTCACTCAGATGGCAAAGGATCTGCCTGCAATACAAAAGACCAGAGTTCGATCTCTGGGTCAGAAGAGCCCCTGGAGAAGGGAATGGCAACCCCCTGTAGTATTCTTCCAGTATGGGGCCTGGAGAATCCCATGGACAGAGGGCCTGGCAGGCTGCAGTCCATGGGGTTGCAAAGAGTCAGACATGACTGAGATGTTTATATTCCATTGGGGACATCCACATCATTTAGGATAAAGCAACTTGGTTTTCCATACCCACACTTTGTGGGAGCCACTCTGATGGGTCTGTACTTTCTGCCTTTTCTGCCTTTCTTTTCATGGCAAACTCTTGCTTGTCTTCCAAAATGTAGTCCAAGAGTTCTGCCTCAGGCTTTTCTGCTCTGCACTGTGATTTCCTCCTTATCTCCCTGAATCCTGATGGGTGAGTTGTTTTGTCTCTCTCTTCCATATTAGCATTAGCAGAGACCACACGGAAGTCAATAGTGCCTGCAGCCCTGCATGGAATGGGGCAGAAGCTTAATCAGTGTTGAATTTGTTCTAGAGTCTCCTGGCCTGGCTCCAGAGCTGTGGCCCTGATCTCTGAAACTTACTGCTATTTCCAGATACCTTCATGGCTTCAAGGAAGGAATGAGAACCTCTNCTGTCAGACATTAGCTGCAGTGCATTCGTTGGCGATGCAGAAACGCACAAGACACAGGGCACCCAGGTATGGCGGGACCAACATTTGTTCAGCTCCTCATGGTTCACAAACACACACTGCACTTCCAGTGCTAACTCACCTCCAGACGCTGCTTGCTGTTTTAGACACAGACGCAGGCTTGAAATGGTTAAATTGGAAAACTCAAGTTGGGGAGATTGGAAAATCATGTAACATGAAGTAAACCTAATGGGTTGTTTGCCTGCTTGAAGGACTAACTGGGCAAACAGAGAACAGGAGGAGAAAGGAAGCGGCTGGAGGCCCAGGGCTGCTGCCCAGATGTTTTAGCAGAAGGCACCCTGGCTTCCCCACTGTTTCAGTGGTAAAGAACCCACTTGCCAATGCAGGAGACCTGGGTTTGATCCCTGGGCTGGGAAGATCCCCTGGAGAAGGAAACAGTAACCCTCTCCAGTATTCTTGCCTGGGAAATTTGGTGGACAGAGGAGCCTGGAGGGCTATAGTCCAAAGGACCACAAAGAGTGGCACACGACTTAGCGATTAACCAACAGCAGCAACCCTGGGCAAAGGTACCTTCGTTCCCTTGAGCACTCCCTGATCTTGGATTCTGGAAGGTGTTTGGGCTGTAAGACGAATAGATGCTTGGAATTGAGTTTCTGTTGGGAGACCCTGTGTGTGTGTGTGTGTGTGTGTGTGTGTGTGTTTTAATGTGTGCATCATCCTATCACAGCAGTATCTGCCTTTCGAACCTTAAATAACTGATTTCTCTAATCTGAGGGCCTTCTCCACTCAGGGATACATTTTCAATCACTGTCCNATCAACAGCAGCAACCCTGGGCAAAGGTACCTTCGTTCCCCTAAGCACTTCCTGATCTTGGATTCTGGAAGGTGTTAGGGCTGTAAGACGAACAGATGCTTGGAATTGAGTTTCTGTTGGGAGACCCTGTGTGTGTGTGTGTGTGTTTTAATGTGTGCATCATCCTATCACAGCAGTATCTGCCTTTCCAACCTTAAATAACTGATTTCTCTAATCTGAGGGCCTTCTCCACTCAGGGATACATTTTCAATCACTGTCCAAGAGTAGCTGAAAAAGGACAAAGCGAAGCACAGCAAAGCGTGCTGTCAGTAAGTAGCCAGGCCGTCATTTTACAGAGTTAAGTCTAGCTTTCAAAGCCCCTTTGCAAAGCCAAGGCAATGGCACCCCACCCCAGTACTCTTGCCTGGAAAATCCCATGGATGGAGGAGCCTGGTAAGCTGCAGTCCATGGGGTTGCTGGGAGTTGGACATGACTGAGTGACTTCACTTTCACTTTTCACTTTCATGCATTGGAGAAGGAAATGGCAACCTACTCCAGTGTTCTTGCCTGGAGAATCCCAGGGACAGAGGAGCCTGGTGGACTGCTGTCCATGGGGTCACACTTCAGTCAGACACGACTGAAGCGACTTAGCAGCAGCAGCAGCAGCACTCACTCTTCGGGTCACGTTGCCTCATTGCGTAGATTTCAGAGGGCTCTTCAGCAGCATTACCTCAGCAGTCCTAGCTGCCATTCATTGACGGCTGCCTGTTCTTCCTAATCTCTTACCTCACTTTTCACAACAGTAAAATCTCCATTATCTTAGNGACTGCTGTCCATGGGGTCACACTTCAGTCAGACACGACTGAAGCGACTTAGCAGCAGCAGCAGCAACACTCACTCTTCGGGTCACGTTGCCTCATTGCGTAGATTTCAGAGGGCTCTTCAGCAGCATTACTCAGCAGTCCTAGCTGCCATTTATTGACGGCTGCCTGTTCTTCCTAATCTCTTACCTCACTTTTCACAACAGTAAAATCTCCATTATCTTAGGTCAAGCAAGGAAGGCTCAGAGAATTGAAGTAATGACTTACAGCCCCCAAACTCTGAAGGGCAGAGTTTGGAGTCCAGGCTTGCTGCAGAGTAGCAATGTCCTAGAATTTTTCTATGCCTCAGTTTCCTCCTTTGTAAAATGGGAACAGCAATGCTTCTGTGACAGGGCTGTTGAGAAGATTCAGAGACTCAGCACATAGTAAGGCGCTCCAGGTGGAAGTCAGCAAGGCCCAGACAGCCTCATTGCCGTACTCATCTGCCGCTTTTGCAAGCAGACGCTGCAGGGCTTGGACGAGAGCCAGCTTTTGGGAGTGTGCACCAAACGCAGTTGTCTTCTTCATCATGCCCCTGCTGAGGTAACTGCTTCCATTCAGAAAGGCAAGAGCTTTCCTTCTTTTTTCTAGCACACCTGGATGAGTTGATTCACCAGCTGCCTATTGTTCGGGGAGTTTCCTCCTCTCGAGTCAGTTAACTTCCCTAATTGTGCACGTCTCCATGACCGTGGGCTGGGGATGTGTCGTTATGAAGCCTCCTCCTGCCTGGTCATCTGTTGAGCAGAAGAGGTGTGTCTGTTTTTGGTTGTTTGGAAGTTCTCAGTACTGGCTTCTTATCAGCATCAATGGAACAAACGAGCCATTAATATTTGTCTTCATTTGACAGCTCAGACCTTGAGATTCTGATTCAGCAGGACCAGGGATTTGTATTTTATAAAACTGTTTGCATGTACTTTGGAGGCATGGCCTGGCTGAGAACCACCAGATGTGGAATCTGGTTGATGGAGAATCAGATGTGACTGTCAGATGTCCCCTTTGTGTAACTATCAGACAGCTGTTCAAGTCCCAAATGCAAGGACTGTAAGGAGTGGTTTGAACAGTGAATCTCATGCCAGTCATGAGGAGATAAACTTTTGCATAAGTTAGACCATTGAAGGGTTTCTTTGGTGGCTCAGCAGTAAAGAATCCACCTATTCATTCCCTGGGTCAGAAAGATCCCTGGAGAACATGGCAACCCACTCCTGTGTTCTTGCCTGGAGAATCCCATGGACAGAGGAGCCTGGTGGGC
This sequence comes from Neotragus moschatus, assembly GCA_006410615.1. Lineage (NCBI taxonomy): Eukaryota > Metazoa > Chordata > Mammalia > Artiodactyla > Bovidae > Neotragus > Neotragus moschatus. Next base: position 250,713 of record SJYA01003188.1, on the reverse strand, counting down.
TATAGTCCATAGGATTGCAGAGAGTCGGACACAACTTAGCAACTAAACAACTTCAAACAGAAAACCCTTAAAAGGTATTCAAGTAACAGTGTTCTCCAGTTGACAAATTTATGGAAATGACATCTCCTGTAGCGGTTTGACTATTAGAGCACAAAATTGCTTAATTTGAATTATTGAATTGAACTTACCTCTGTTGATATGCAGAGGGGATTCTTCCCTTACATTTAACAAAGTACTAGTTGCATGGCAGGATGTAATTAAAAGCAAATATTAAACTCTTCAAGAGAGTCAGCTTGTCATAGGAAGATCTAACCTATGAATTGAATATGTATATACCACAGTCTCCAGTGAGGGGGAGGAGACATTCCTGCCTTGCACACGTTTAGGGATTTTAAAGCAAGATGGAGTGATATAATTTTCAAGATGCCCAAATTGAAATATCTCAGAGTATTTATTCGTTTATTCATTCAGCAAACTTTTCTGACTACCTGCTGTGTGTTGGAGGAGGTCATCAAAATATGATTGCTGGTTGACCTGAGAGATGACCCTGGGCAACAGGAGGCTCTTCACCACACTTTCCCACCACCTCCAATCCCCCCACCCTCCCATCCTGCTCTTTTTTGGGATGTATATTCCATCCACCATTCAAAGCCAGAGCCATTCCAAAGATGGAGCCTTGAGAGGGCCATCTGGATAGTGTACATGACTGAACCCTATTAAAGCCTCTCTAAGGTGCTGCTGGGAGGTTTACTCACCTTGCAGCTGCTCAAGACAAGGCCTTGAGCCTTGTAGGGAAGTCCCCCAGCTTATCAAACCTGGGCTTCCCAGGTGGCTCAGTGGTAAAGAATCCACCTGTCAAAGCAGGAGATTCAGGAGACCCTCGCAGGTTCAGTTCCTGGGTTGGGAAGATCCTCTGGAGAAGGAAATGGCAATGAACTCCAGTATACTTATCTGGAAAATCCCATGGACAGAGGAGCCTGGCAGGCTACAGTCCATGGGGTTGCAGAGTTGGAGACGGCTGAGCACAGCACAGCAGCTACCAGCCTGGGGTGTCTGTCTCTTTTTCCCTTATCTTCATGCCCTCTGGGGAGGCTGGGGGACCAGTTCATGAACCAACACCATGTTAGTTATGGAGAAGAAAGATAACAGTCCTTCCCTGTTTTCACGGAACAGGAGAGCAAAGTAAACAGATTTACAAAATACAGTGTCTGTTTTGGTGCAGTGGAGTTGTGTTCAGAGGCTAAAGGGCCAAGGGGAGAGGGCTTGGTCAGGAAGGAATCTTTGGAAGGCTAACCTCAGTAGATACCAATCAAAGTACGGTTACGTGATATGCAAGGGCCTAGCAAGAGGAGCAGAGTCTGGTGAAGTCAGTGCTTTAACAACAACAAAAATAACAATAATTTCAGCAGCAATAAAAGCAACAAAACACAGCTCTGTGTGGAGGCAGTTCTGAACTTTGGTGTTGTGGTTGTGGTAGGACTGAAACCAGACTGAAATGAAAGGCAGAGGGCATGCCAACAAGAGCTGAGCTTGCCAGACTTACAAGCTGGAACTTCACACTCAAAATATTGTGCATTTGATGAAGATCCAGGTGTAAACACAATCAGCATTGTTTTTTGCTGTCACTAAGTGTGGGCAGCTATGGCCAGCGCACTAAGCGTGGCCGAGAGGAGTTACCCCACGTCTAAGGTCAGGGGCAGAAGCCGGGAGGACCCCATGCCCGAAGGGCAGCAGCCAAGAGGAGTTACCCCACGTCCGAGGTCAGGGGCAGCAGCTGAGAGTGCCAGGATGTGACGGTGCAGGAATGGCCGAGAGGTGCCACCCCACGTCCGAGGTCAGGGACAGCAGCTGGGAGGAGCAACCCGATGTCCAAGGAGCGGTGGCTGCACTGGAGGAGGAGGGCCTAGAGGAGCTATCCCNGTCCGAGGTCAGGGGCAGCAGCTGAGAGTGCCAGGATGTGACGGTGCAGGAATGGCCGAGAGGTGCCACCCCACGTCCGAGGTCAGGGACAGCAGCTGGGAGGAGCAACCCGATGTCCAAGGAGCGGTGGCTGCACTGGAGGAGGAGGGCCTAGAGGAGCTATCCCACGTTGAAGGTCATGAAGGGCAACAGTGAGGAGATACCCCTCATCCAAGGTAAGGAGCAGCGGCTGCACTTTGCTAGAGCAGCCGTGAAGAGATACCCCATGCCCAAGGTAAGAGAAAACCAAGTAAGATGGTAGGTGTTGCAAAAGGGCATCAGAGGGCAGACACACTGAAACCACACTCACAGAAAACTAGTCAATCTAATCACACTAGGACCACAGCTTTGTCTAACTCAATGAAACTAAGCCATGCCCATGGGGCAACCCAATATGGGCGGGTCATGGTGGAGAGGT
>SJYA01003188.1:225268-245811 GCA_006410615.1 Neotragus moschatus | reverse complement strand
AGCCCTGGGATTTCTTTGGAAGGAATGATGCTGAAGCTGAAACTCCAGTACTTTGGCCACCTCATGCAAAGAGTTGACTCATTGGAAAAGACTTTGATGCTGGGAGGGATTGGGGGCAGGAGGAGAAGGGGACGACAGAGGATGAAATGGCTGGATGGATGGCCTCACTGACTTGATGGACGTGAGTCTGAGTGAAGTCCAGGAGTTGGTGATGGACCGGGAGGCTTGGCGTGCTGCCCTTCATGGGGTCGCAAAGAGTCAGACACGACTAAGTGACTGAACTGAACTGAAGCAAAAGAGCAATTTACCAGCTTCTGTAGTTGACAAAGATACAGTGGTAACTGTAAGGAATCAGATGAGGGATGAGAACCAAGGCGCTGATGTTGCCAGGATGCTCCATGTCGCGTCTGCTTATTTCTCGTTTAGAGCACTGGCCTCAGCCTCACCTTTTGCACATGGCCTTCCCCATCGGGCAGAAGGCATGAGAGGGTGTTTCATTTTTCCGCCTCTGTGGCGGCTCTAGTGAAGCGCTTTGCACAGGCTTGCTCGGACCCGTTCCTCCTCCAGTGACGTGAGACACTGCGCCGAACTGGGTGTCAAGGAGCTCACTCCAGAAGATGGGGAGGAGAGCCGCGGGACCAGAGGCAGGGAGGACGGAGACTCTGAGTCCTCAACGGACGCAGTGACAGAGGGCGGGTACAGAGGGGCAGGTCCCAGCTCTGAGGAAGTCACAGAGCCCGGGGACTGCCTGAAGGGGCAGGGTAGGGGATGCAAGTCTGAAGCGAGGTTGATGTTGTACTTGATCCATTGGGTGGATGAAGTCTTTACTGAGGGATGGGGTAGAAACCCATTCCCATTTTATCTTGGGAAAGAAGAAATTCACTCTTCCTCTTTTACTTCCCATCATTATTTAAGCCTTTCCTCTGGTTTTCTCAAAGGCTCTAATTGTCACTTCTGATTTAAAAACTCATTTAATAAAAATTAAATTTCATTTGTATTACTGAAAAGAGTGCTATCTTACTTTTATAGGTCTTTAGGAGCAGTTAAACAGATTTAATAATTTCAAATCCTTAGGCTGGCAAAGGTGGTTGTGAGAATTCAAAGACAGAAAATGTGTATAATCAATTACACATTTCAAAAAAGATTGGGGTCCATACACAGATGTCAATAGGGCCCAAAATAGTTTGTACTAAAATTGAACAGGTAGATCGCTTGACAACTTTTTCTTTTTTTAAATGAACTTTGTGTTTGTAGGCATACTGAATGTAATAAAACTACGTTTAGTTTTGTTTATAAATGAACATGGGTTTCCCAAGTGGCTCTGTGGTAAAGAATCTGCCTGCCAATACAAGAGACATGGGTTCGGTCCCTGGGTTGGGAAGATCCCCTGGAGAAGGGCACGGCAACCCACTCCTGTACTCTTGCCTAGAGAATCTCATGGACAGAGCAGTCACGGGGTGGCAAAAGCATCGGACATGACTTTAGTGACTGAACACCGACAGCAACACAGTCCAGATAAATGCACACAGTCCAGATCTCTCACTAATTCAGACGTGCCCTTCTAGCAGCCTGAGTTACTGGGATTGGTTGATCTCGGATGTGAAACGCTGAACAACAGCATACGCTGCACGTGTGGTCTTTGCACACTTTCTCTCCTCTGCTCGCAGTGTCCTTCACCACAGTCTCTCTGGGTAAGCTCTTCCTTGTCCTTGAAGACGTCTCTGGACAAGTGGTCACTATTTTCCTGTGCTCCTCTGTTTTGTTCATACTTCTATCACGTGGTAGCCTAGTGGGTACGACCCTGGCCTTTGACTTGACTTGTGTTCACATCCATTGCTGTGAAGTATTAGGCAAGTTACTTAACCTCCCTGAGCCTCAGTTTTCCTACCACGCCACAGGGTTAATAATAGTGCCTCATAGGGTTATTATGGAGACTAGGCACTGTAATGCACATGAAGGGCATAGTATGGGTCGGTAACCTAGTAAAATGCTCAGTAAATGAATAAAATAATAAACATTTGCATAAAAGAATTGCCAAAGACAAAAGGCATCTACCTTTCAATCTGTTGGGTTACTGGATGGTGATTATTTCACAGTGGAGATCTTGACAGATGAATGTCTTCACACTTACTGAGCAGCTGGAAGTGTTGAGGGGGATTTTGTTTTCCAGTGACCTATGGTATTCTGACCTCTGTATGATGATAGCTGTGCTTTTCAAAGGCAGAAAGACTGAGAAGTTAAAGTGTGTCTTGGAACGTGCTGATTGGAATCCAGGAAATGCAGCCCACAACTTCAGGGTGTGTCTGAGACTTGGTTTCGCTCATTCTCATACTCTACTATCCAGGCCTCAGCGGCTATCACAGGGCTGAGTGTGGATGCAAGATGGACCCATCAGAGTCCTCTTCTTGAGTCGTATGCAGAGCCTGGGCGAGAGAGGCTGGATGTCCCTCCTGGTAGATTACCAGCCCTTTTTCCTCCTTTCTGCTCACTGCTGTCTGTGTGTGTGTGTGTGTGTGTGTGTGTGTGTGTGTGTGTGTAAGTTGCTCAGTCGTGTCCAACCTTGTGACCCCATGGACTGTAGCCCACCAGGTTCCTCTATCCAAGGGATTCTCCAGGCAAGAATACTGGAGTGGGTTGCCGTTTCCTTCTCGACTCCTTACTGCTGCATGGAGCAAAACCAGCTGCACTAGATGTGAATCGGGTCAACATACAGGAGACAACAGTCATGTTGTTTGCGTCCACGGAGTCCCTGGGCCTCTTTTTCCCTTGGACTTCCTAGTTAGATGATACATTCTTTCTTCTTTTGAAGCTTAAGGTAGCTTGAATGAAGTATTATTATTATTGTTTTTTGGCTGTACAGTATTTTAATTGTGGTATGTGAGATATAGTTCCCTGACCAGGGATCAAACCCAAGAACCCCTGCAATGGGGACTCAGAAGATTAGCCACTAAATCCCCAGGGAAGTTCCGAATTAAGCATTTTGATTCAAGATCCACTGTCTTGAATAAATGGTTCATAACTTTCACCACAGTCTTATGAGTTAAATACTATCCCTCTCTTCTTTTTAGGAATAAAATCAGAAAGGTTACCTATACGAAAATACACAATTACTAAATGGTAAACATAGGTTTGAAATTCAGATCTGCGTGGTTCTAAAACCTTTACTGCCTTGATTACTTCCATCACTTCTTTTGACATGTGGCCTTGACACCTACTCATGGCCTCGACCTTCCCAAGTGCCAGTCTATGGAGAAGGGGAAGGGCTGTCATTCTCCTGGGTCCCCGGCCACCCTGTCTTAGCAGTACCAGCGTGTCTTTGCTCTTTTGTACATTCAGTTCCCTCTTTAGTCAAATTCAAATTTATTTGTAGACTCTTCTATTTAAACTCCTCCTCACTCAGGGCCCATGAAGGAGCCTCCTCCCAGGCAGCCCGTGACACAGGCCGTGATGGGCCCATTAATCTCGCATATATGAGGGAGGCTGGGACCCTTCCCCAGATGGCTCTTTCTTAGGAGACTGTAGAGACCGCCAGGACATGACCGGAACTGAAATGGCGGTAGCCTGTTTAGGGCAGGAAGGTTTGGGAGGCCTAGGAAGAAAACCAAGGTGGCCACTTTATCTAATTAGTTTATTGACACATTATATCAAGAGTGAATGTAATGGTCTTTGATTTCATAATTTGTGAGATAAGAGAGGTCATTGGCAACCCAAAGAGAAATTCTAGGGGCAGGGAGGAGGAGATTGAAAATATATGCTTACATGTATGCTTTATGTTTGTATCGATGATTCAAGTTATACTTAACTGTGTTTGTAGCTGTACTCTTATAACTATCTACTATTTTCCTATTTCATATTAGAGGCTACAAATTATAATCGTGTCCTTTAGGATTCCAGTGTCAGTTTTATTCATGAGATAGTTTCTCAAACTCTTATGGAGGAACTAGAATTCTATCCCCAATCTGCAACTTAAGGGATTCTGCATCTGCTTTTACATCTATATTTTAAGGATAGCAAGCTTATAATTCTGGATGAAGTTTCTTTCATTTTGATGAACCTACTTATAAGTCTTCTCAGTCCCTTCTTTGAACTAACTCCTGCTCAAACCTTGGTCTCACGTCCTTCAGGAAGTTTTAAGTTTCTTGGCTTCAACGTCTGTACTTGCTGATATTCAGCACCTTTGCAGTTTTTTGTTCAATGTTATCTTTCTAGCTAGATGACAAATACGGAGCAATGCCTAAAGCAGGGTCTAGCACATCTGTGTTTATCAAACTTCTGGTGAAAAAGTCAGGGGGCTACAGTCTGTATCATGTCATCAGAGTTGCTCAGGTAGTTTGGGCTTGTTGGGAAGTAAAAATGTCCTCTATTTTGGTAAGCATCACCCGTGCCAAACCTACACTGAGCCACTGTTCCTCATAGGAATTCATCCTCTTCCTCAGGAGAGAGAAGGTTGTGAACCGTCGCAAACCTGGCCTTCTTTCTAGTACTGATCCCACTGTATTACAGGTGTAATATATATGTAATATATGTAAAAACATATTTTACATAAATTAATTCATTATTCCTCTCAACATCCCATGTGAGACAATATTCCATTTTAAATTTGAGAACACTGAGGGTCACAGGGATTTTAAGTAGCTGCTAAAGACCTTACAAGTGAGACCCTAAACGACAAGACTGATTTCAAACTCAGACACCAGCAACAAAGACCACTCTACCAAGGCTATTTCTCCATATGTGTTTGAATTAAATTAAATTTGAGATGAACAAGTATTCCCTGTCTGGGGCCTCAAGAGAAAGAGACACCCCTTATTTTAGACAAGGTAAGATGGATGAAGGGTTCCCCGATAGCTCAGTTGGTAAAGAATCCACCTGCAATGCAGGAGACCCTTGTTTGATTCCTGGGTCGGGAAGATCCACTGGGGAAGGGATAGACTACCCACTCCAGTATTCTTGGGCTTCCCTTGTGACTCAGCTGGTAAAGAATCCACCTGCAATGCGGGACACTTGGGTTCGATCCCTGGGTTGGGAAGATCCCCTGAAGAAAGGAAAGGCTACTCATTCCAGTATTCTGGCCTGGAGAATTCCATGGACTGTATAGTCCATGGGGTTGCAAAGAGTCAGACACGACTGAGGGACTTTCACTCACTCAAGATGGATAAGATAGGCCCAGCTTTGTGACAGGTCAAGTATGCATGAAATATCATATCTTAGAATGTGAGCATCTGTGGGGATTCAAGCTCAAGTGGGGTGCCCTCATGTTGGGAAAGCCATGAGCACCTAGGAGGTGGTAGTGGTGGTGGGGTGACAGTCCCACATGACATGAGGTCACTTTATCATAGTGGTCAAGAGCAAGCATTGAAGGCAGAAGACAGAGTGACTAATTGCTAAACACTCAATCCACAATCTTTATCCATTGCCACTGTGTTAGGGTGTTTTGAGTATTTAGAACTAATGCCGCATATCCATAACGATCAGGACACTAACACTTGTGCAATCCTCAGGAGCGGAAGTCCTGCAGAGGCAGGAACTAGACGGGTTCTGCCTTATAGTGAGCTGGTCCTCCTCCCCNGGTCAAGTATGCATGAAATATCATATCTTAGAATGTGAGCATCTGTGGGGATTCAAGCTCAAGTGGGGTGCCCTCATGTTGGGAAAGCCATGAGCACCTAGGAGGTGGTAGTGGTGGTGGGGTGACAGTCCCACATGACATGAGGTCACTTTATCATAGTGATCAAGAGCAAGCACGTCTGGGACCTGAGGCTGCCACACCTGTCAGAGTATCTGGCCCCCAGAGAAGGATGTGCTTTGTCGAGCAGAGGGCTGAATCCTACCTGTGCTGCTCATGGCTGTTTCTGTGAAAAAGTTATGTCTCTTTCCATTTCTCTTATCCATTAACCCACACAGGCTCTCTCTGGCTAATTGAATTCGCTAGAAGGCTGCCTTCGGTGATTAGACATCCTGCAGCCTGAGCTGAGAGGAAGAAGGGAACAGGCAGAGAGGTGAACGTCTTGGTGAGCGCAATTCAATCTGCTGCTAAATTTAATCTGTGTGTTTCTGGTTTCTGTTCTCATTCAACCACCTGCAGTGATATGTTTAAAATGCTCCCGACGCATCAGCAAGGTGGGCACCATGCCAGGACCAAGGCTGCCTGTTTTTGCTTCATTTTGTGTAAAATCTGACTGAATATCAGCTCGGATTTTTTCTTTTCTTGCCACATCTGAGGTTTCAAATTGCTGATGAAGACAGGACAGCAGTATCTGCCCCAAATGTGATCTCTAAAATAGGTTTTCACAGTGTCAGCCTCCTTGCCTCCATCCCACAGATTTCCCCTGCCCAGAAGATACCAGTAGGCCCTAAGTACTCAGCGTTAGAGCTCTAGCCTCAGATTATATCAAACACATTAATCCCTATACATATTGCATGATATAAAATTTATTTAAAATTTCAGGTAGTAAAATGCAACTGAGCTGAAGATTTGTTGACACACAATTAAGTGCATGTTTGTTTGAATTTAAGTTTTCTTTTTGTATTCTGCAGGCGATATGTATTCTTTGTCAGGTCTTACTCCTCCTATGTAGGCCTCCTAAGAGCTCATGGGCCCCAAGTCCTTTGCCCATGTGTGGGCCAAACTGGGAGCTTCAGGGATGGTGTTTTGTTGTCTGCCCNGGGGCTTAGCAGCAGGAAAATTAGGGAGAACAGGGTAGGCACAGGATTTATTGAGATTTATGGAGAAGATACTGAACCCAAAACAAGACAGGTAGATCAGGCCATGAGTTCATAGCTGGCCCATGAACACAGAGGTTGAAAGGAGGGTGGTGAACACCTGTGCCTGCCACACATTTTGCTCTTAGTACTCTGAACCACAAAGGATCTGAAATGTTCTGACATGAGGAACTGCAGCAGAAGCAAAGTGGTCTTCTGTCTGAAGTTGCCTTGACTCCAGTCGTGCCCTGGCGGGCTGCCCTTCTGCCTCCATGTAGATGGAAGTGATTTCCTCGCATGGAGCTGTACTCATCATCAAAGGAGCAGCAAAAAGAGCCTGCAAACTTTGAAGTGAGGGGGGTGCTCGCTGAGATAATGATGAACCACAGCCGTAGCTTTCAGGTTTACAGAGATCCTGGCACAGAATCAAGCAGTGGTGCTGTCCTCGGGCTTGGTTCCAGATGAAATTGGACCAGGTCCCAGATTCCATCCTAAGCCCATTTCCCCACACTGTCTCTCTTCAGGATATGGAGAATTGGCTGGTTTGTTTTCTTCAAGTAAAGAATACTGTGTTGGGACATGTGGGACCTAAGTTCCCCGGCCAGGGCTTGAACCTACATCCCCTGCATTGGATGGTGGATTCTTAACCACTGGACCACCAACTAAACGAGCCTGTGTACCACCATGAAGAGTCAGGAAAGCACATTGCTCCTTCCCTGTATCTAGTGTCCTCGTCTGTGGTTTGGACACATTAGACGTCTAGGACTTAGTCCAGCTCTCCGGTCGGGACTAGTGGACCCCACGGGCTGTTACTTCAGGCTGAGAAGCCAACACGGTGTGTGAAGCCATCTCTCGCCACAGACGTCTGCCAGCCTCCTGGTGGTCCTTGCTGCAAAGGGAGAAGTGAGAGTGTGGATGGTTGAACACAGCTTCCTTCTCACTCCCCATGGATGGGATTCTACCTGGTTTCATTCAATTCAGGGTAATGGAGCCCCTTGCTCTGCTCCCCTAGTCCATCCTATCCCATTCCAGCTCAGCCCATCCCCCTCCATTCCATCCATCTGATTTGCAAGTTTCATTCCATTTATTAGATATAAAATTCTACTCTATTAACTGAGCCCCTTGCCCACCATGGGAGGACAGAACATCCTATTAGCCATCCAGGGACACATGAAGGTTAGTAAAGCCCAGGCAGCCCCTCACAGAAACGACTTAGGGACTTTACCAAATTATCTTCAGTTTAATCCACTCCAAGCTCCTCCTGGTCTTCTTACAGACACACTCTTTCTGCTTCTCTTCCTTTGAGTCACTGTGAAAAGGAGAAAGGCAGCCCGAGAAGGAAGTCTGGCACCTTAGACTCTGACCAATTCTCGTTTTGCTGGAGCTCCAGAGTGTGTCTGACACAAACATATACACTAAGTCCTCTACACACAGACGTTTAAGTTGTGAACTTTCAAAGATGCAAACATGGGTTCCATCAACGTTAGGCACAAGTGAAATTGCAGCTTGCCCGCCATCTCTGTTGCTGACAATCCTTCAGCTCTCCCATCTCCCACCGCCTCCAATCGGTAACTCTTCTTGCCTGTTCACTTGATGCCAGCTCCTATAAGCCAGATGTTGGAGTGTGCTACTGCACTTTTCAAGCTACGGTACTGTAAGATTAAAAACGTTTTATTTTTTTGCGATTGCTTTTTTTTTTTTTTTTTTATGTATTACTTGTGTGAAAGCATTACAAACCTACTACAGTATTATACTATATAGTGTTAGCCAATTAGTTAACTAGTTAGTGCTAGCCGATTGTGTTAGTTGGGTACCTAGGCTAACTTTGTTGGACTTATGAGCAAACTGCCCTTATGAACACACTCTTGGAGCAGAATGCACCCATAAGTAGGGGACTTACTGTCGTCGTCACACTACACATGTCTACTTGACATCTCTGTCGGTTGAATGAACAATAATCTGTGTGGCCTTGGACAAGACTCTTCCCCTCTCTGAGTCTGAGTTTTCCATTCCTGCAGACAGGTGGTTTGAATAGGTAGTGAATTTTGGACTGTGGCAGTTTCTGAATCAGGAGACTGGTTCCCTCGGGATCAGGCTCTGAGAAGCAGGCTAGCACAATGGTTAGAGGACTTATGATGAGCCCATGGGGCAACTTATACACATGGAGAATTTTCTTGGAAAATACTGTTTATGATTAACACTATTACCTAAGAAGAGGGGTAGTGTTGGTGGTAGTTTCGTTGCAAAGTCGTGTCCAACTCTTTGTGATGCCATGGACTGTAGCTTGTCAGGCTCTTTTGTCCATGGGATTCTCCAGACAAGGATACTGGAGTGGGTTGCCATTTCCTTCTCCAGGGGATCTTCCTGACCCTGGGACGAAACCTGGATCTCCTGCGTTGCAGGCAGTTTCTTTACTGCCTGAACCACCAGGGAAGCCTGGAAGAGGTAGAGGCCACAGTAAGTGTGTGATTTATGCTATATTATTTTGAATAAATGAATAAAAATAATTTTGTCATAGCCAGTGAGATTTGTACAGGAACATCTTTTAATTTCCAAGTATTATTCATTGTTTTTGGGTGAGCGTGATAAATTTGCTGAGGTTAAACTTATTTGTCCCTCTGTTTTCCTCATGGACCTTAGAATGAACCAGCTCTACTTCTGTAACTGCACAAAAGGGAAGATTCCAGGGAATGTGCTACTAGGGGTGTTGTTGAGGAGCTTCCATCTGCATGCAAAATGCCAGAACTAGAAACAGATCCTTTTCTAGCCCAGGGGCTGGGGAAGAGTCTTGGTCCCTTGTTTGTTTTCTAGATTCAATAATCAGACCTCTTTTCTTTTTATTGCCAACTAGTAAATATCAATTGTGAATCTACTAAGTATCAGGAAGTGATGGTGAGTAAGAGAGGAAGAGCCTCTGTCATCAGTATTAATTAGTATTTTTTATATGATGGGCACTAAATATTTTGCATGTATTAACCCCATGTAATCCCTGCAAACTTAGAAGGGAAGTACTCTCATCATCTCCAGTTTAGAGAAATGAAAATAGAGATATAGAGAGATCAAATATTTGCCGACTTTCACAGCTACTTAACTAGAGGGGAGATGTTGCTGGGATTTGAATCCATGCTTCCTGGTTCCAGAGCCCAACTCCTAAACATTTATGCTATCTCACACCATATAGGCATATGGTGAGCCTGCAGGGAGCCTCTATTGAGTGTATAATTCACAGGGGCAGATTAGAAAGGATTAAAGCACACGCGGTAGAGAGGATTAAAATTGGCCATTAAACATCCAGCAAGGAATTTATAAACCACTTTGCAGTACTTTTTTGTTTCCCTTCTGAGCCTTTGCAAAAGCTGTCCTCCTGCTTAAAAAGCCCTTCTATCTACCCATAGATTGGCACCCTTAAAAATATGTCTGAGATATGATTTACATAAGGTGATGTGCCAGATCTTAAGTACATAGTTAAATGAGTTTTCACAAATGAATACATTGGTATAGCCACCACCCCAAACAAGATTTTTATCACCTAGGAAAGTCCTCTGTGCGCTCAATCACCCCACCCTCCACTCTTTCTCCCCTCAAACAAGGCTCTGATTTCTACTAACATGGCTTAGTTTTGCCTGTTCTAGAATTTCATGTAGCTGAAATCATGTAGCCACTCTTTTTTGTCTAGCTTTGTTCACTCACCATGTTTGTGAGATTCATTCATGATGCCATGGGGGTTATTTTGGTTTTATTACTCAATCTATTGCATGAATTTACCATGCTTCTAAAATTCATTTACTTATTGATGCTTTGGATTTTTTCTAATTTGGGACTATTATGAATAAAGTTTCTATGAACATTATTTTGTGTGAACACATGTTTTCATTTCTTTTGAGTGTATACCTAGAACTCCAATCGCTAGGTCATATGGCAAGCGTATGAGTAACGAAATTATTTTATAAGGGGGCAGCATCTCTTTTGCATTCCCACCAGCAGGCAGCCTCGGAGAGTTACAGTGGCTCCATATCCTCACCAACATTTTGCACTGTTAATCTTTTTAATTATTCTAGTGACTGTAATGTGATATCTCATTGTGGTTTCACTTTGTATTTTTCTGATAACTAATGATGTTAAATATCTTTTCATGTCTTTCTGGGACAGTCATATATCTTCTTTGAGGAACACTTGCTTGAATCTTTTGCTCACTCTTTAATTTGTCCGACTTTCAAAATGTTAAATAATAGGAGTTCTTTACATATTTTGAATTCCATTTTTTGTTGAATATATGATTATGGTTTTTTCCCNTTATTGTGCTGGCTAGAATCTCTAGGACAATGTTCAGTAGAAATGCTGGAAATGGATCAACATGTCCTATTCTCAACTGTAGTATGACAGTTAACATTGCGTCAGTAAGTGTGATGTTAATGAAGAATTTCTGTAGATATTCTTTATCAAACTGAAAAGATATTCTTCTATCTGTTCTTTCCTGAAAGATACTTTTTAATTCCTCTATCTTTTCTTTGCTGAAAGATACTCTTTAATATGAATGAGTGTTGACTTATGTCGAGTGTTTTTCCTGCACCTATTACTGTGATCATATTTTTTCCCTTTATTCTGTTTATTGGCTTGAAATTTTGACTAGATGAAATTGGACAGACTTAGCAACTTTATAATATTGACTCTTCCAATTCATGAATAAAATTAATTTTTCCTAAATATTTCTGACTTCTTTAGCATCTTTCTCTAATCTCTGTCCAAACTTGCAGGGCAAGTCTCACTTGGTCATGATATATTATTCTCTTTGTATATTGCTAGATTTCATTTGCGATTATATTGTGCAGTATTTTTGTGCCTATATTAATGAGGGATTTTTTACTTTTGCCACTTTATTTCTTTTATAATTGAAGGATAATTGCTTTACAGAATGTTGTGGTTTTCTGTCACACATCAACAAGAATCAGCCATAGGTACACCCGTGGCCCCTCCCTCTCCACCTTCCCTCCCATCTCCCTCCCCACCTTCCCTTCCATCTCCCTCCCCACCTTCCCTCCCATCTCCTTCCCCATCTCGTCCTTCTAGATTGTCACAGAACCCCTGTTTGAGTCCCCTAAGTCATACAGCAAGTTCCCATTGGCTATCTATTTTACAAACATTTTGTAGATTTCCATGTTACTCTCTTCTGCATCCATCCTCTCCCTCCTCCCCTTCCCCTGTGTCCATAGGTCTGTTCTCTATGTCTGCTTCTCCACTGTGCCCTGAAAATAAGTTCATCAGTACCATCTTTCTAGATTCCATATATATGCTTCAATATGCTATATTTGTTTCTCTTTCTAACTTATACTTCACTCTGTATAATAGGCTCTAGGTTCGTTCACTTCATTAGAACTGACTCAAGTGTGTTCCCTTCTATGGTTGAGTAGAATTCCATTATATATATGCACCACAGTTTCTTTATCCATTCATCTGTTGATGGACATCTAGGTTGCTTCCATGTTCTAGCTTTTGTAAATAGTGTGGCAATGAACATTGGGGTATATGTGTCTTTTTCAATTTTGGTTTAATGAAGGATTTAAAAAAAAATCCTCAAATATTTTTTATCAGGATTACAGTAACCTAATAATATGAGTTGGGAAGAGGATATTTTCTGAACTGTAAAAGTATTTGTACAGTTATTGTACAGTATTGTACAACTGTATAAGTATTAATACAGTTATTAAGATGTTCTATTTTTTCTTATTTTAGTTTGGCAAGTTGTGTTTTTAAGAAATTCATCCATTTTATCTAAGTAGTCAAATTAGTTTGCATAAAATTGCTCATAATATATCCTCATTATTCTATGGCTGTGGGATCTATAATGCAGATAACTTGTCTTCTCTCTTCTCTCTCTTTCAATTAAACCAGGCTTGCTTTCTTGCAAGACACAGTTAAGGGAATGAAAAGACTAGCCATAGATTGGAAAGAGACATTTGCAAATTTTAGATCTAATAAAGAAATTTTATCCAGAATATGTAAAGTACATTCAACACTCCATAACGATAGAACAAATGAGGCAACAACAACAACAAAATGGGTAAAAACTTTTAGCAGACACTTCACCAAAGAAGATATACAGATAATTAATAAACATATGAAAATATCATCAAAGTTGTTGGTACTTAGGGAAAGCCAAGTGAAAACTATAGTGAGTTAACCCAGCATGCCATTTAGAATGGCTAAAATTAAAAAGACTGGTCATATCAAATGTTAGCAGGAGTGTGGGGTAACTGGGACTCATACATCTACTCACCAGTTGTGGCTGGTGATGATGTAAAACGTATAACAAAAAGTTATACATAAGGCTACCATAATTCACTCATTCCACTCAAGAGAAATAAAAGCATACATCCATACACAGATTTATACTTAACTATTCAAAGATTTATTTGTGTTATTACTCCTATTTATATGCATAACAACATGGATGAATCCCCAAATAATTAAACTAAGTGAAAAAAGAGTACACAGTGTGTGATTCCATTTATATAAATTCTAAATAATGCAATCTGATCTAATGTTAGAGACAGAAAGCAGATCAGTGATTGCCTGAAATGGAGAACGGTAGATTACATTCTACCATGGAACGGTAAGATTACAAACGTGCCTTGAGTTCGCTGTGGGTAATGAATATGCTTATTCTGACTGTGGTGATGGTTTCACAGGTATGTACATATACGACAAAATGTATTAAATTTTACTCTGTACATATGTATTGTGTATAGTACGTTAATTACATCTCAATAAGACAAATTAGATAATTATGCAACTTTCATGAGAATTTTATTATTTATCTCTCTCTTTAGGATAAGAGATCTATATGCTAGGCAACGGAGAAGGCAATGGCACCCCACTCCAGTACTTTTGCCTGCATTGGAGGAGCCTGGTAGGCTGCAGTCCATGGGGTCGCTGAGGGTTGGACACGACCGAGCGACTTCATTTTCACTTTTCACTTTCGTGCATTGGAGAAGGAAATGGCAACCCACTCCAGTGTTCTTGCCTGGAGAATCCCAGGGATGGGGGAGCCTGATAGGCTGTCATCTACGGGGTCGCACAGAGTCGGACACGACTGAAGCGACTTAGCAGCAGCAGCAGCAGCATGCTCGGCAAAACATAAACGTAACCATTTAGAAATATTTTAATCTTTTAAATATCTTCATGGAAATAAACCTAAGATATATATACAGCATGATTCTAGCCCCAAAGATGGAAAACAGAAAAATGTAGGTTCGAGAAGCTGAAACCTTGGCTCCCACGGGCTCTTTGTTAGGATGTATAGCTGGAGCCGGGCATNCAGCAGCAGCAGCATGCTCGGCAAAACATAAACGTAACCATTTAGAAATATTTTAATCTTTTAAATATCTTCATGGAAATAAACCTAAGATATATATACAGCATGATTCTAGCCCCAAAGATGGAAAACAGAAAAATGTAGGTTCGAGAAGCTGAAACCTTGGCTCCCACGGGCTCTTTGTTAGGATGTATAGCTGGAGCCGGGCATTTTCATAATGTTAATGATGAACATAACTGTTGAGTTGAATTTTAAGTCTTGATACTAAAATAGCTATCACCGGGAGCTATGTGGAGCCCAATTATAAATGAATTGAGTTGTAAGTGTAAGTTGCTGAATATAGTAAGACAGTGGGCAGATGTACAGTAATTAGCTTCTAGCACTAAGCTTTTTACTTTGTGATTTTTGCAATACCTTCTAAAAGAGGAGAAGTAACTATGGACAGGCAGAATCGGATTTAGAATCTGAAGTGTTTTTAGGATTTATTTTTCTGCAGAGAGCCAGGGCTTGAATGTTGGCAAGCAAAGCTATGAAAGGAGATTCTGGCTCAGGAATTACAGATGAAAGAGAGCATGGTAGTGAAAGAGCTGGATGTTACAGATGGGCAAGGAAATGTATGATTTTTGAGTGGGATGTCAATATATAAAGGAATAATACCACTGATTCGCTGGTAATAGCTAATTGACAAGTTATCATAACAATTTTGTTGTTTAGTCTCTAAGTCGTGTCCAACTCTTTTGTGACCCCATGGACTGAAGTCTGCTAGGCTTCTCTGTCCATGGGATTTCTCAGCAAGAATACTGGAGTGGGTTGCCATTTCCTTTTCCAGGGGATCTTCCTGACCCAGGGGTTGAACCCCGAGTCTCCTGCTTTGCAGGTGGATTCTTTACCACTGAGTCGCTAGGGAAGCCCTATCATTACAGTTAACAAAACTTTGAGTCAAGTTCTGTCAGCATATTCATAGCCTTAAGGAGTAGAATAGAAGTATTGATAGTATCAATAAGAAGAATCTGGGAGCTGGGTAAACAGGTCGGACTCCAACCAAGCGAGGAGTCTTAGCCACTAGACCACCAGGGAAGTCCCAAGAAGGTGGGTTTTAAATATCACCTCGTATGCATGTGTGTAAAAGCAAGCATGGGTGCTAAGTCGCTTCAGCTGTGCCTGACTCTTTGCGACCCTCTGGCCTGGAGCCCCCCAGGCTCCTCTGTCTCTGGGGGTTCTCTAGGCAAGATTACTGAAGTGGGTTGCCATCCCCTCCTCCAGGGGATCTTCCTTTCTCAGGGATGCAACAGGCGTCTCTTACGTCTTGTGCATTGGCAGGCAGGTTCTTTGCCATTTGTGCCACTTGAGAAGCCAGCTACTATATATATTGTTAGGGAAACTTGGTTAGGGATCTGAACTAGGATTCCAAGGACCCAGCCCAGGTTGAAGTTCTACTGTGAACAGCTGTGTACCCTTGAGCAACTTATCACTTCTTTCTGTGCTAAGGGCCACTAATGCCACTTCCACCAATGTGATTCTGTAACTTACTTCTTCTTCTGTGCTTAACTTCTGAATTATGACAAAACAGAACAAAGAACAAAAATTCCAACAGTGAGGGGAGAATGGTGCTGGTCTCTGTCACCTAAATCCTTAACTACTACAACTGTCTTTTGTGTATTCNTGTGCTAAGGGCCACTAATGCCACTTCCACCAATGTGATTCTGTAACTTACTTCTTCTTCTGTGCTTAACTTCTGAATTATGACAAAACAGAACAAAGAACAAAAATTCCAACAGTGAGGGGAGAATGGTGCTGGTCTCTGTCACCTAAATCCTTAACTACTACAACTGTCTTTTGTGTATTCTTTCAGGAAATGTTTGGGCTCACTCTCTCTCTCTCTGTTTACTTTTACACAGTAAGATACACATATTATACTATATCTCTTGTTCTATATCCTAATCAAACTTTCCACAAATGCCAGTTTATCTTGAAGACCTTTCCGTGTCAACACACATAAATCTTCTACATTTGCTTCATGTCAATGGCATGGTCTTTACGACCTAGATAATCACGATGGTGTGATCACTCACACTCACCTAGAGCCAGACATCCTGGAATGTGAAGTCAAGTGNAAGACCCTGATGCTGGGAGGGATTGAGGGCAGGAGGAGAAGGGGATGACAGAGGATGAGATGGCTGGATAGCATCACAGACTAAACGGACATGGGTTTGGGTAGACTCTGGGAGTTGGTGATGGACAGGGAGGCCTGGCATGCTGCAGTTCATGGGGTCACAAAGAGTCTGACACAACTGAGTGACTGAACTGAATTGAACTGAATGACATGGTAATAGCTGCATGATATGCCAAGTAAATGGAAGTAATATTGTTAGTTTCCTATTTAGCTTAGTAATCAGTTTCCTATTAATAGACTTGTAGGCTATTATCTTTGTTTTTTAAAATAATGCAGCAAACATCTGTGCACATTATTTTTTGTATATGCATACATTTATTTGTAGAATGGATTTTCAGAAGCTGAATTGCTGGGTCAAATGGTGTATAATAAAATTTTAATAAATATTCTCCAATTGACCTCCAGAGAGGATGAACCAATGTATACAACCACTAACTATGTGTTTGTAATTATTTTCCCACACACTTACCAACCTTGTGATAACTTTCTTTNATTTTCAGAAGCTGAATTGCTGGGTCAAATGGTGTATAATAAAATTTTAATAAATATTCTCCAATTGACCTCCAGAGAGGATGAACCAATGTATACAACCACTAACTATGTGTTTGTAATTATTTTCCCACACACTTACCAACCTTGTGATAACTTTCTTTTGTGCAAAGAGTAATTTTTTAAATTGACATTATTCACAATTTATCCTCTATTAGTCTTACTCCCCCCCCACCCCCAATGGAAATGACTTGATTCAACAAATATTTAATCTTATAAAACTTCATTCTGTTGAAGTATAGTATCAGATATTTTCAGAAGTCAAAATTCATTAGACACAGTTTCTGCCCCTGGCCAGATGCTAATACTATTGAGAGAGGCTTCAGATTATTTTTCCCACCTTGTCTATTTGTAATAACTTCTGTGACCATCGCGGGACTGAAATAAGCACGTTTCATGAATATTTTAAGTGAGTACTAGAAGTTTCATGAATATGTTAAGTAGGTGTGAGAATTTCCATGAATATATTAAGCAGAAGACTAATGAACATGGATAGGGCATCATAGCTCACTCACCTCCATCTTCTACATATTCTTTTAATACCATCTGCCTCTTTTTTTCACGGCTACAAGCTAGTACAAGGAAGTGTGACTGGGAATTTATGATTTCATGCCTCTTTCACAGATCCTCCTGGTCAGCTGACCGACAATCTCACCTGCCTATAATTACATTACAAAGGTTCTGCATCTTTATGGAAAAGTGATCCCTTCTGGAGAATAACAGTGTCTTAATGAGCAGCCATATGTCACGACTGGGACAACATACAAAACAGTAAACATGAATGAGGCTTGTGAAAGGTAGAAATGAGCGCCTGGGATGAGGAGAGGATGGTCGGGGGAAACGAACGCGCTGACCGCTGGCATCTATGAGGGAGAGACAATGGCAAGCATGAAACGCACAGATGAAGACAAGTAATGGCCGCGTGGAAGTTCTCGTGGGCCTTGTGTTTGGTTTTTAATATTCATGTTCATTAATTTTAGGCTGCCTGTGCACAAGAGGCGGAGAAGGCAGTGGCACCCCACTACAGAACTCTTGCCTGGAAAATCCCATGGATGGAGGAGCCAGGTGGGGTGCAGTCCGTGGGGTCGCTAAGAATCGGATACGACTGAGCGACTTCACGTTCACTTTTCACTTTCATGCATTGGAGAAGGAAATGGCAACCCACTCCAGCGTTCTTGCCTGGAGAATCCCAGGGACGGGGGAGCCTGGTGGGCTGCCGCCTATGGGGTCGCACAGAGTCGGACACAACTGAAGCGACTTAGCAGCAGTGCACAAGAGGTGTTCTATATGAGACACATTTTCCTTACTAAACGTGTCATAGTGAATACTGAAGCTCCACTACTTTGGCCACCTGATGCAAAGAACTGATTCATTGGAATAGACCCTAATGCTGGGAAAGATTGAAGGCAGGAGGAGAAGGGGATGGCAGAGCATGAGATGGTTGGATGGCATCACCGACTCAAGGGACATGAGTTTTAGCAAACTCTGGGAGATGGTGAAGGACAAGGAAGCCTGGTGTGCTGCAGCCCACGAGGTCACAAAGAGTTGAACATGACTTAGTGACTAAAAAACAAGTGAATAAGTGTGTTAGCCTCCTCTTTGCCCTAATTTTGGCTCATGGGGTGGTGTGATGAGAGCCATGTCAACTGTCTAATACAAGTAGCTGGATACCTTATAGTTGAAGAATGAGGAAAACAATTTTCTCTTCTTACAAAAGAGAAGAAGGCAGAGACTTCCCTGGTGGTCCGGTGGCTAAGACTCCACACTCCCAGTGCAGGGGGCCTGGGTTCGATCTCTGGTCAGGGAACTACGTCCCACAGGATGCAACTAAGCATTCACGTGTGACCACTAGAGATTCCACATGCCACAACAAAGATCAAAGACACTGTGTAAGACTCAGCACAGCCACATGAATGACAATCTAAAAAATGTTAAAGTTTTTAATAAAAGGAGAAGGCAGTTGTCTCCAATCGCTCCTGAAAGAAGAGACTCTAGATCTCTGGTTTGCAAATAGCCTTTCTCCAGGAGTTTGAGAGTTTCTTGCCTCTAGTTTCTTGTGACAAAAAGGTACCCAAGGTAAGGGGTTCGTTCCTCCTTGAAATGGAAAAGCCTAGGGAAACAATGCTCCCTTCTCCAAGGACCTTCTAAACTAATCCAGGGACCCAGCCTGGGGCATACCTACTTAACTTTTGGATCAATAGGAGAAATATTAAGCTATACATCTAATCGTATGGCATGTAGAAGTGTTTTTAGGAGAAGTGAAAGTAAGTTTTCCTTTACTTGAGAGTATGCAAGTTTTCACAGCTCAAAGGCTAAGACTTTTTACAGGTTCACTATCAAATTCTGGGAAATGTCAGCTCCCTACATCTTGTATGCTGGCATTCAGTGGCTTTTACTGAGATATATTAGTTTGTGAGGACTTCCCTGGTGGCAAAAAAATCCACCTGCAATGGAAGAGTTCGATCCCTGGGTTGGGAAGATCCCCTGGAGAAGGAAAGGACAACCCACTCCAGTATTCTTGCCCGGAAAATCCCACGGACAGAGGAGCCTGGTGGGCTACAGTCTATGAGGTCACAAAGAGTCAGTTACCATTGAGTGACTAAGCACATATGCACGTATATATACGGAACATATATATATATATATACACACACACGGAACATATATATGTATATACACACATATAGTAATGTATGTAATTTAAAGAAAAAGAAACATGGATATCTCTCAATTATTTTATTGCTTATGTATTATCCCATAGTATAGATGTACCAAAATTTATTTAACCATCCCTTTTATGATAGACATGTAGGTTGTTGGTAAGAATGTCTTCATTTAAAAGAAGCATCAGCTACTTGGATGCTAGTCACAGTGCAAATTAAGCCATCTGGTGAGTGAACAATAAATCCATTTAAAATTTCTATTTTAGAAAACATACTTAAATTTGTTGTTTAAAATATTTGTTCACAAGATGATACTATTGATGGAGAAGATGAGAGGAAACGATCACGCTCAGATTCTGCTAGGAAGAGTGGAAATTAATGCAGTTTTGCTGAGAAAGAATTTGACAATCTGTACCAAGAGTTTTAAAAATGATTTATCCCCATTGATCCAGTAATTCTATTTCTGGGGATTAATTTCAAGGTAATAATAAAAGCTGTAGAAAAAGATTTATGGATACAGACATTTAATAGTCTTATTTATAATGGGGAAAAAAACCATGGAAACATACTAACTGGTGATTAAGTAAATTGTGGCCCATTAACATGACTGCATTGTAGTTTGCAGACAATATAACCATGTTTTCAAAAATTTAGTTGCATGAAAAATACTTATGATATAATGTCTAGTGAAAAAACTGGAGTTATATCTTGAAATGTCCTTTTTACATTTAAAATCTCAGCTTTCTATAAGAAACACATTTTTACACATAAGAAAATTTTTAAGAATAAGCCTTATTGAGGTAGTTTGTGCTGGAGGAGATAGCAGATGTTTATGAAGGGGATATCTTTAGCTCCTTCCTGCTGACATTGTTTATAGAAACTACAAAGGTTCCTAGGGGGATTCCCAGGTGGCACTAGTGGTAAAGAACCCACCTTCCAATGTGGGAGATGTAAGAGATGTGGGTTCGATCCCTGGGTCAGGAAGATGCCCTGGAGGAGGGCCTGGCACCCCACTGCAGTACTCTTGTCTGGAGAATCCCCATGGAGAGAGGAGCCTGGCTGGCTGCAGGCCATGGGGTGGCAAAGACTGAAGCGACTTTGCCCCCTACCCGCCCCCGCCCCCCCCACACAAGGTTCCTAAGGA
>SJYA01003188.1:179637-225085 GCA_006410615.1 Neotragus moschatus | reverse complement strand
ATCAGGGAAGTACCATTTTTTAAATTAATTTATGTATTTTATTTCAGTTTTTGCAGTGACGGGACAGCATCTACTGGGTATACTGCCTGAGGAAGGGCGAGCTCACTCTGGATAAGAGGTTTAAGGGTGCATTAGAGGGTTGTAGGGCAGAGTGTATTGTTTGCTGACTTGAGGTTTCTTGTGCATTTTTCAAACACAAAGCACATCTTCCTCTCACCCCCTAACAGCATTCCTCCCATGACTGAGATAGAGGATAAAGTCCAGATCCACCACTCTAAAAACATTTTATAGATTTGTATTCTTGGTGAAAGCACAATACATGAAAGCATGTATTGGAAAATTGCTGTTCAAACCTAAAAGTTTTGAAACTTAAAGGCAAATAGGAGAGAAACTATTTTTTTCTTTGAAGTTATAAAGTGAAAGAAGGTGGAAGGCACAGGATTCTAACATTTGCGAAGTGCTGAAGGAGCACAGAGGTTTATGTAGGGGTTATTTTATTTGAAACATAAAGTCTACCTATTACTTCTATCATAATTCTTGATATTTTTAATGTTTTAACTGAAATATGTTAGGAAGAAAATTCTGATCTATAGTTCAAATAAAACTGCAAGTAGTTGTTCAGTCACTAGGTCATGTTTGACTACTCATAGTTCAGTTATTTCTTTGGATTGTGCAGTTAAGACACCTACCATTACTTGGGCTTCCCTGGTGGCTCAGATGGTAAAGAATCTGCCTGTGATGTGGGAGACCTGGGTTTGATGCCTGGATTGGGAAGATGCCCTGGAGAAGGGAAAGGCTACCCACTCCAGTATTCTTGCCTGGAGAATTCCATGCAGAGGGCCCTGGCAGGCTACAGTCCATGGTGTCACAGTCAGATATGACTGAGTAACTAACACTTTCACTTTCTTTTTTTTTTTTTTCAGCATTACTTGATGGTGAACTGTAAGTTGAATAAGCAAATCTGAATTGTCAGCTGGATGATTGTAGCAGACTGGTCCAGATTTCTGACTATTCGTTGAGTGGTTTTGTGTGTCCTGACCTTTTCCCCTCTCCCCTCTTCATCTTCCCCTTCTTTTTGTTCTAATTGGGGTATCGCTGCTTTACAATGATGTGTTAGTTTCTGCTGTACAATGAAGTAAATCAGCTAGATGCATACATTTATCCATCCCTCTTGAATCCCCTTCCCATCTGCCCCCAAACCACCCTCTAGGTCACCACAGAGCACTGAGCTGAGCTCTCTGCACGCTATACAGTAGGTGCCCACTCGTGTTCATGCTGCGTGCTTGGTGGTGTCCCCCTCTTTGGGACAAAGTTGTCTTTGCAGCTAACTCCCAGTAGTGCCTGACTCTGTGACCCCGTGCACTATAGCCTGCCAGGCTTCCCTGTCCATGGGATTTTCCAGGCAAGAATCCTGGAGTGGGTTGCCATTTCCTTCTCCAGGGGATCTTCCCAACCTGAGGGATCTAACCCGAGTCTTCTGCATCTCCTGCACTGGCAAGAAGATTCTTTACCACTGAACTACCTGGGAAGCCCACCAGCTATCTATTTTATATATGGTGGCACATCTCCGGTGTTCTTGCCTGGAGAATCCCAGGAACAGAGGAGCCTGGTGGGCTGCGGTCTATGGGGTCTCACAGAGTCGGACACGACTGAAGCGACTTAGCAGCAGCAGCAGCAGCAGCAGCAGCATATCTCCTCCTGCTTCTTGCTTATTTTAAATAGCTCCTTCCTCATCCAAACTATGTGATTTTAGTCAATTCTTTTTCATCTTTCCTATCACCATGAGAATGTCATTTTCTAAAACAGATTATCATCATCTAGATATCTCTTAGATAGATTTCTATTTTTAAAAGCATGTTGAAATATTTGAGATTAACATGTCCCACATCAAAATCTAAGTGCTGTCAGTCACAAAAATCATTACACCTCGGGCTGGGGATATAGAAATCAGAGTTCTTTCTGAACATCTCTTGAATTGGAGGTAGACAGTAATCTTTCTTGCTTTCTGGCCATGGAAATAAGTCTGGGGTTGCTTACAGCTATGTTCACAGGCTTGCAGGAAAAAATCCTATATATAATGGAGAAGAATAAGCCACAGCACAGAGAGATGCAGACATGAGTAACACATACCCACACACACACTGAGCAAAAGAGAGACGCTTACCACCCTTTTCCTTTTTCGCAGTTGTAATACTTTTCCCTTTTGACATAAACTCATTTGGGTTGGATTTCTGTCACTTGCAGTCACAGAGTTCTGATTATTTCAGTGACCATCTGGGATTAGCAGTCAGAATCAGATACAGCAGTAGATATACGAAGTTATCCTTGGATATACTAACTTCACTTTTTTTTTTTTAACTGCCAGAGAAAGATAAGTATTTAAGGAGTTAAAAAAAAAGTGCTTAACTTCAGTTTCTTTGAAACTGTTTAGCTTGGGGGAAGAGCTAGCGATGATTAGGACAAGGAGTTTGACTTATAAATAAGAAATGAGAAGGGAGCAGTGAGACCCTTATACAGCACAGAAGCTGTGTCTTGAAAAGGAATAAAAGAAATTAATTTAGAATCCCAGGCATCCCACTTTTCATCTGCTCTCAGACACAGAAATGTGATTGAATACATTATATAGTGATAATACAGAATTTGCCCTTTTCATATTTAAGAAAGATGAGTCTATGGATAGATTTTTCTTTTTTTCTTTTTGACTATCAGTTCAGATAAAGAAAATCCTCTTTCAGTCTGTATTCCTCATATCAGGAAGGCTGGTATTGCACAACGTCCGTGTATCCTTCCTGATAGGAGGAATATAGGACTGAAAGATTTTTCTTTATCTGAACTCCAGTAACCTTGCCTGGAGAATTCCATGGACAGAGAGCTTGGTGAGCTATAGACCAGGGAATCGCAAAGAGTTGGATGAAATTAACACTTTCACTTTCACCTTAGGATTTATAACATACATCTTTAATTTATTGTGCTCTTCAAGTATGTCCCATTTGGCATAGAGTGAAGAACCTTAACAACAGTATCCTCCCATTTTCTCCCTCCTGAATTTTGGGCTATTCTATCATATACTTTACTTTTATATATGTTACAAGCATCATCCTGCATTTTTTTTCTATTTTTGTTTAAACCAGGGATTGGAAAACGTTTTCTATAAAGAGATAATTAATATTTTAGGCTTTGTGTACCACATGATCTGTATTACAAGTTACCTCTACCACTATAGCTCAAAGAAGCCTTAGATAAAAAGTACAAAAATGAATAAGCATAACTGTGTTCCAATAGTTCTTCATTTAAAAAAGAGCAAGAAGGTTTGGTCTGTCTTAGTCAATTTGGGCTGCTATAACAAAATACCACAGACTCATAAACAACAGAAATTTATTCCTCTTAGTTTAGGAAACTGGAAGTCTGAGAACAGGGTGCTGGTTTGGTCAGGTGAAGGCCATTTCCAAGTCATAGACTTCTTGCTGTATGACAGAAGGAGTTATGGATCTTTCTGGAGTCCCTTTTATAATGTATTTATTCCATTCACTAGTGTCCTACCCTCATGACCTAAGTACTTCCAAAAGACCCCACCCACAAATACTATCATCTTTGAGTATTAGGATCTCAACATGTGAAGTTTGAGGATTATCAGATCATACCATCGTCTGTGAGCTATGATTTGCTAATCCCTGGTTTGCTGCTGTTCAGCTGCTAAGTCATGTCCGACTCTGTGACCCCATGGACTGCAGCACACAAGGCTTCCCTGCCCTTCACTATCTTCTGGAGTTTGCTCAAACTCATATCTATTGAGTCGGTGATGCCATCCAGCCATCTCATCCTCTGTCGTCCCCTTCTCCTCCTGCCTTCAGTCCTTCCCAGCACCAGGTTTTTCTCCAATGAGTCAGCTCTTCACATCAGATGGCTGAACTATTGGAGCTCCAGTTTCAGTATCAGTCCTTTGACTATCAAATCCCTGGTTTAAATAATCACTTACCTTTTGAAAGATTTTACTGGTTTTCTTCACTCCTTTACGTAGATTCATATTTTCCCCTGATATATTTTCCCTTCTACCTGAAGGAATCACTTTAAACTTTAAACTTTCTTGCCATGCAGATCTGTTGATGTTAAATTTTTTCAGACATACACGGATATGTCTGAAATATTCTAAATTTCACCTTCCTTTGTAAGAGATATATTCTGGGTATAGAAGTCTAAATTAGCAGTATTTT
The DNA here is from genome assembly GCA_006410615.1 of Neotragus moschatus. Classification (NCBI taxonomy): domain Eukaryota; kingdom Metazoa; phylum Chordata; class Mammalia; order Artiodactyla; family Bovidae; genus Neotragus; species Neotragus moschatus. The sequence goes on along the minus strand of SJYA01003188.1, from coordinate 220,874 downwards.
CCTATTGTCGTTTAAAAATGTTGCTGTACTCTTTTTGTTTGTGTTTTCCAGCAAAACGTCTGTTGCTGTTCTTGTCTTTATTCTTATTTACATGAAACTTGCATTTTTTTTTCCTTTTGGTTGCTTCCAAGATTTTTCACTGTATCATTGTTTTTGAGAAATTTGATACATGGTATAGTTTTCTTCATGTTTCTTGTACTTGGGATTCTTTAAAATTCTTGGTTTTATAGATTTATGGTGCTTGTGCTCAGTTGCTCAATCTTAGTAACCCCTGAACTATAGCCCACCAGGCTCCTCTGTCCATGGGATTTTCAGGCAAGGATACTGGAGTGGGCTGCCATTTCCTTCTCCAGGGGATCTTCCCAACCCTGGGATTGAACCCAAATCTCCTGCACTGGCAGGTGGATTCTTTACCACTGAGCCACCTGAGAAGCCCTTATAGACAATTTTCATCAAATAAAGAAAAATTTTGACCCTTATTCTTCAAATACCTGCCAGCATCTCAGAGACCCACTCATTTGTGATTTAGGGGTCTTGATGCTTCCTCCCCCCTCCTCCTTTCCCTTCTCTTTCCCCTCCGACACATTCTCTTTCTGTGATTCATTTTGCAGAGTTTCTATCACTATGTCATCAGGTTACTAGCTTTCTCTTCTGCATTTTCTAATTGGCCATGCATTCCAGCCAGCATATTTTTCATTTTATGCATTTTAGCTTTTAGTTCTAGAAGCACCATTTGGGACTTTAAAAAATATCTTCCATATCTTTAGTTAACTTTATAACATATGGAATACCATTATAATATCTGTTTTAACTTCCTTTTCTGCTAACTTTAACATTTGTGTCAGTTCTGGATGGGTTTTAGTTGAATGATTTTTCTCCTCATTATGGGTTATATTTTCCTGCTGCTTTGCATGTGTGACTAGATGCCAGACGTGGATGTTAACCTTGTTGGATTCTGGAGAACTTTATATTCCTATAAATTTTCATGAGTTTTGTTTTGGATGTACTTATGTTACTTGGAAGTAGCGTGATACTTTTGGGTCATGCTTTTATGATTTATTAGATGGGTCTGAAGTAGTGCTCAATTTAGAGATCACTATGTCCCACAATCAGACTTTTATTTTGGGGGCCTATAAAATTTCCTAGTGTGCCCATGTGTGGTCAGGCCCTATTTCTCCTAACCCTTGAGCGGGTTTTTCCGCAGTCTCAGGTAGTCTCCTCACATGCTTATATTGATCAATACTTAGCTAAATAATCTAAGAAAGTGTTTTCAGATCCCCAGGTTCTCTCTCTGCACTATTCTTTCCTCACCAATCACCTGTTCTCCAATTGCTGTGGTCTTTCTGGGCTTTTAGCTTCATCTCCTCAACTTAGGAAGCTGGGAGGAGTCCAGAGGACTCTGCCTGGTTCCTTCTCCCTACACTGAACTCTCAAGAAAGAGGGATAATTGTAGCCCTTACCTTTTTTTATTTCCCATCTCTCATGGCGCACTGTCCTTCTTTGCCTGATTTCCAGTATCTTGAAAACCATCATTTCATACATTTTGCCCACTTTTTGATTATTTCAGAGGGAGGGTACATTGGTCCCTCTCTGGATTTTCAGTGACATGTATGCCTTAGTAGGACTCCAAGGCTGTAGGTGTCAGACACCATAGTGGTTAAAATTTTACGTGTCTCAAGGGCACCTAGTGAATAAATTTATTTCCTTTTCTCGTGTTTAGATTAAATTAGGAGACAGCTGTGGCGTGAGAGAGAGTGACTCTGAGATCTGCTCATTTCTTAATAAAAGTTGGAGAAAGTAGCCAAGATTTGCAGTCAGCTCACCATCATTCCACTGTGATTTAAACAGACTTACCCAGTCACAGACAGCCTGAAAAAAATACAGGCCAACCTCAGGGACCCACCTAGGTAAACTTGCAGCCCGAAGTGTAAGTGAATATTTCCCCAAGACAATTAGGGACGCGCCATAAGGAAACAGAAGAAGGAGTTGGGTGAAGCTCTATCTTCCAAATTCTACAGATAAACAACTCCTCCTCTCATGGGGATAACTAGTGTGGACTTTGAAAGAGGTTTTGAATGTCACAATAAGAAAAGTACCTCTTTGTGGAAGCTAGAGGGATGGAGATGAATGGTCTCATAAAGAGAGTGGGTTCAATGGTAGATGGCTCTTCTAAGTGACCGTGGACACATTAATCCCTAACCTTATTTCTTCCTCTTTGAAGCTGCCCCACAACCTTATAGTCTGCGTTCCTCTTCTACCTCCTACCATCCCTCTCCCTCTCTTTCTGTCTTTTTCTTAGGACAATACCAGCTTCTAAGGCATATGTGATGACGAGTCGCCTTATATTTCTGACTTCCACAGGATCATAACCAGCCCATAAATTTGTGTGAATGGGAACTGTCACGGTATTAAAGTTGCTTCTTTTCCCTGGAGAAGTAATTCTTTCCTATCTTAACATCGAGGTTTCATAGCTATTTAAATCCAAGATACATACAAGAAAGTCCCGAATGTGGATCTCAGACCCTACTCCAACCATGCCATTACCTCGAGCACCTCCCCACCCACCTTGCATCAGAGCAGTAGTTAGTAAGGTATTTGGGAAACATCCTGCCAGCCTGGAGCTCTAGAACCCGGTGATCCCTCCCTTTCTGTCTGTCATCTGTCCATTGTCTATTTCAGATCATAGGGTAAAACACATTTCTCCTGCCAGATGCTTGGTAATCCAGTCTATCCAGAGGGCTTTAAAAGCTCAATAACAATAAACCTCCATTCATTTCACTTCAGTTAATTAGGAGTCAACCAGCAGGCTGATAAGGGCTAGACTGAAATTTACCTTTGGTTTGAAAAAAACTTTCATCATACACAGTGAAAATTAACTGGGTAAATAGAATATCAGGTGAATGAGGGGAGGCAGGGGGGAAGCCGAAGAACAAGAGGTGCTAAATTGCTCTCTTGATAAAAGCAGCATTTTACAAACAAGTAAGGGCGATCTCATAGCAGTGGAAAGGGTAGGAAGGGCTAGGTGTTTAGAGCTCTGAGTATGTAACTTGTTCTAGCTCATCTGTCACAACTGTGCAACTCAGCATACTGCTTCCTTGCCCTGGGACTCAGTTGGCTCCACCATAAAACCAGAAGTTATTCTCCATGGACTTTTATAACTTAATACAACAGCAACAGTTGACGTGCTCACTCTAAAAATAAACCCTAAGTTTTCATTAAGCCAGGCAACCCACCCAAACATTGTAGTAGGAAGGAGTATTCTGTGCTCAGATATCTAGATAAACCACCATACTCCCAGAATGCCAGTCTCTCCCAGCTCCAACCTGTTCTTCTCACTTTTGCCAGCGATCTTTCCAAGAGTCAGTTCTGACCTTGTCTCTTCCCATGCAGTGGCTCTCAGGCCCTTAGGATACTCTCTAGCAAGGCACATAAAGTGAAAGTGAAAGTGTTAGTTGCTCAGTCGAGTCTGACTCTGCGACCCCATGGACTGTAGCCACCAGGCTCCTCTTTCCATGGGATTTTCCAGGCAAGGATACTGGAGTGGATTGCCATTTCTTTCTCCAGGGGATCTTCCCAAACCAGGGATCGAACCCAGGTCTCCTGCATTGCAGGCCCTTACTGTCTGAGTTATCAGGGAATTATGAAAGGCACATAAGAGAACCCACGAGATCCCCTACTTTGTCACTTGCTCATCACCCAGGCCTTGGGGTGCTTCCCCCCCCATCATTCACCTGGTGCTCTCTACTCCTTCAGACTCAGAGTGCTTAAACGTGCTATTCCTCTGTTTGCCTGAGAAAAGTTACAAGTCCTCCAAATCCTCGCTCAAGCAAGTGCTCTTTGTAAATTCTCCCCCAACTGCCCCCCTACCCCAAGCTGGTGACTTCCGCCTCCATGCTTTCCTTGAGTACAATCGAAAGGTGGCCCGCTTGCCTCTTCTGATTGCGTGTGGGTCCTTAAGCATGGGGATTTTGCCCCATTCCATCTTTGCAATTTCAAAGTTCAGCCTACAAAATGTTGCTTGAATGAATGAAAGTAGTATTTAAAAGTAATAAAGAGGCAATTTTAGAGCTGTGCCATACTTTAGAAATTTCCTTTATTTGAGACTAGCCTTCCCCTGATGATCTGAGTTAATGAAGGGTACTGACATTTCTGAGGATTCTCTAAGAACCATTAGTCAGGAATAGTTTGCTTTGAAAATTGCATTTGAGATGAAGAAATGGTTTAGTTAGTGAATTGAGACTGGATGTTAAAGAAAAGTCATTTGGAAAATGTCATAAGCAATTTTTTAAACAGTACTTTTATCAGCCTATAGTGCTAGAACCTGGTTTATTTGCTGTTGCGCTGAGCAGAGTCATAGCCATGCCTGTACAATTAGAAATTAAAATGGGTGGTTCTGGAAGTGGGTGGGCTTCCCCAGAGTCTATACTTTTCTGGCCTCTGAAGATGAACTGTTTGGGCCAGCTGATAGGGAGCTAGAAAGAAAATGCAAGCATTGGATGAGAGTACTTTCAGCTCAAAGATTGTGTTTTGGAAACCATGGACTTCCAGATTTATATATGAGAAAACTGAGGTTCAGAAAGGTGCTCCGTATTGACTGAGTGAATCAGAGTTCCTGGATCTTGGCACTGTGGACATTCTGGACTGAATAACTCTGTTGCTAGAGGCCGGCCTGCATATGTAGATGCTGAGCCACAAACCTGGCTTTTGCCCACTAGATGCCCATCCTTAGCTGTGCAAAAGGTCTCATGCCATATGTTAACAACAGGGAAAGAATATTATCCTTGGATTAGATGGATTGGAACCATTAAATCCAATGGTACCCTTGGAACCATTGGATTAAATGAATCAATTAAAAAGCCTTACCTGAAGAAAGGGTTTCCCCGGGGGGCTCAGTGGTAAAGAATCTGCCTGCTGATGCAGGAGCTGCAGGAGATGTGGGTTCAATCCCTGGGTTGGGAAGATCCCCTGGAGGAGGAAAAGGCAACCCACCTGGGAAATCTCATGAACAAAAGGAGCCTGGTGGGCTCCATGTCCTTGCAAAGATTTGGACATGACTGAGCGACTGAGGATGCAATCACCTGAAGAAAGCTGAAAGTTGCGTGAAGTTCATGGTTAAGTTTGGGGTTTTGATTTGGTGTTAAAATTAATTAGATTCAATGGACACACGTTGCACATTTGCCTGTGAGGCAATGAACAAGACACTGTCATAGAGAGAGCTGAAGAACAGCTCTGTCCCTTTGAAAACCTATAAATAATTACCTCACAGAGTGGTGGGGAGGGTTCAGTGAATTAAAATGAGATCATCATAGATAAGCTAGTATCTCTCCTCTTTTCTTGTACAACCAATGCCCAAAGAGTAGTTGTCAATCAAGTCTCGCACTTTAGTGATCAAACACACAATATTCTATAACCATAGTAAACCTTGACTAGGCATATAAGGATATGCATGTAATTTTTACTACTTTCAGTTATTTTTAAAGAAAATATTATATCAACCAGTGTCAGAACAGCATGATAGAAATATTGTCTTCACTGCTGCATAACGAAAAGAAACTAGATTCCTTTCCAGTCTTTGAAAAGTTCAAAAAATGATAAGCCAAAGGGATGCTGCAGAGTGGATAAATGGGAACTGAATGGAACTGGGGAGCCGATTCTATCCCTTTGTCTTTTGCTGGTAGAACCAAGGCAATTGGAAGGGATTATCAAGTGTAATATAATTCAGAGGTTCACCCTCCAGTTCTGATGTTTATTGGCCATGAGGCCCAAGCTCAATCTCTACAGGGCAGCTGTAAAAATTCATCAAGGAAAATATAGTATTTGGAACGTGGCAGGCAGGCAGTTCTAAATGGGTTTTATTTTCCTCTTAGACCTCTGAAGCATTTAGTAACTCATATGTCACTCATTTACTCAACAATGAGACCCCACAGAAACTTGGCAGTAAAAAGCAATGTTATTAGAAAGTGGGCTAGAAATGCTGGTCGAGAGCAGATTGTAGGGGTCCTTGAAGAACATATCTTTTGGTGGACAATGGGGGCAATTCAAGGGTTTTAGGAAGGTGGTGATAGGAAGCTCTATTTTTAATTTATTTACATAAAATGACTACCACTATTTCTCTCCTTCTTCTGCTCCTTACTCTCCTCTTCTGCTATCTCTATAATGTTCTATGAATTTTGTTAAGCATTCGTTCCCATTAGTTTTGATCCCCAAAGCAATACACTGGTATATGCATTATTACTATCTACATTTTACCACTGAGGAAATGGACATTCATATACTTTGATCAAGATTACACAGTTGGTAAACAGGAGATGGTATTGAAGAAGACTCTTGAGAGTCCCTTGGACTTCAAGGCGATCCAACCAGTCCATCCTAATGGAAATCATTCCTGAATGTTCATTGGAAGGACTGATGCTGAAGCTGAAGCTCCAATACTTTGGCCACCTGATGTGAAGAGCTGACTCACTGGAAAACAGAATGCTGATGCTGTGAAGGATTAAAGGCAGAAGGAGAAGGGGAAGACAGAGGATGAGATGGTTGGATGGCTTCACTGACTTGATGGACATGAGTTTGAGCAAGCTCTGGGGGTTGGTGATGGACAGGGAAGCAGTCCATGGGATTGCAAAGAATCAGACATGACTGAGTGACTGAACTGAAATGAACTGAATGCAAGAGATGCTGGTTCCTTCCCTGGATCAGGAAAATCCTCTGGTCAGGAGAAGGGAATGGCTACCCACTGCAGTGTTCTTGCCTGGGAAATCCCATGGACAGGGGAGCCTGATGGGCTATAGTCCACGGGGTTGCAAAGAGTCAGACACAACAGAACACGCACAAGACACACAGTTGGTAAGAGGCCAAATTTATACTTGAACCCCAATCTTAATATTTCAAACCTTGTCCTATTTCTTCTATACTCCACTATCAGAGGGAAATAAAAACCAATATAGGGCTTGTGTGCCATCTACCTACCAGGGAAAAATACAGAACATCTCTAAACATCTTGCTTCAGGCCATAAAAATAACTGTTAGACTCTGAATAACTTCATCTTTGGGTTTTGTCTCAGTACTATTTATTTAATGATTGTTCTCTAAGTGTCTTTCTGATGGCTATCATTTGATTTACAGACCCATTGTGAAAAGAAGTAATTTCAAACTGTTACTATTTCACAAAATAGCACCATATTTTAACAGTGCCAGTTTTGCGCCTGGCCCAATGACTTTAAGAATCTGTGCTTTCTGGACCCATATCTATTGCAGACAGTGTTCTGAACACCTCGGTAGCACTACTATATCTTAGTTTAGTTTAGCATTGCTACTAAATCCTGGTTAGTTTTTCATAGGGTTCACAACACAGAAATGGGGTACATCTTGTTAGCTAAGTTACTAGATTTAAGCTCTCCATTCATACTATTAAAATGGATAAAAACCTCAGGATCTGTGGGGTCTAGTTGTCTCATTTTATAAATAGAGACACTGAGACTCAACCAGGGAAGTGAACTAACAGGGTCTGAAAAGAGGTACAGAGGTGCTATTCTAACTTAGATGACCTACCTCCTGGTTACCATTGTGACTCAAGAGTGGCCCAGGGACCAGCAACATCAGTGAAACCTGTGAGATGAGAGAAATTCAGAATCTGGGGCCCTATCCCCGGTTTACTAAATCAGAATCTGAATTGTAGCAACATACCCAGATGACTGATCTTTATATTAATGTTTAAGAAGCCCTCTTTTATACTAAATTGAGCTTCTGCTTTGGTAGGTGTCTGCAGCTGTGTATAAGTATATGTATGGACTTCCCAGGTGGCTCAGTGATAAAGATTCCATCTGCTAATGCGAGAGGTGAATGAGATGCACGTTCAGCCCCTGGGTGGGGAAGATCCCCTGAAAGAGGAGCTAGCAACCCACTCCAGTGTTCCTGCCTGGAGAATTCCATGGACAGAGGAGACCGGTGGGCTGCAGTCCAAGGGGTCGCAGAGAGGGAGCATGCATGTGCGCATAAGTGTAAGTGTGCGAGGGGCAACAAGGAAGGAAAGGACGGGAAGAGGGTCAGGGCACGAGGTGGGGGTGGGCAGGAGAGGCAGGGAAAGGAACAGAGGACGCAGTGATCGACTCCGGGCTGGAGCTAATGAAATGGGCACGTGCTGTCCTTGAAACATGTGACGCATGGGGCTGGCGTTCAGGGCTGAGATCTAGGTCAAGATACTAATTTGCATGCAGGGCATTTGTAGATAGGTGGTCAATAAAACATGGAGGGAACCAGATTATTCAAAGGGAGTGGGAAGGAAACACGAAACTTGGAAGCTGGCAGACTGACTGAAAGAGCTGTCGAGAAAAGGCCAGGACATAGTCACGAAGACCTCAGCGTCCAAGAAGCCAAGGGGTGTTTTTAATTCTTTGGTTAATGTGGTCAGATAACCAAAAGAGAAAGATCAGAGAGACGAAAACTGAAAATTCTCCTCCGTATTTTGTAGCGAGTAGGCCTTTGGCTAGTTGGCCATCGAAAGCTTTTGTCCTCTGGATTCCAGAAGCTTTCGTTCGGCAGATGTCTCGGATACTAACCACAGGCCATTCTTGCCCTTGACAGGAGGACCTCGTACCAGCAAAGCTCCATCTATCGCTTCTGCTGCTGCTCCTGGTCTCCCGCCTGCCTCTGACCTGTTGGCTCTTGACGTGCCTCTTGGTCACTGGACTAAACTTCCCATCTGACCCTTTTCCTTCTCCTTTGTGTGCCCCCTTTTTCCCGTCCACCAGTAGCTCCTAACTTTAGGTTTGCTTGGCCTGATCTTCACTACCTGATTGTTTCTATTCCTGCCAACTCCCAGCATATATTCTTTTCATTGAAATGATCTGAGCTGTTAAGTTCCTCACACAGAATAGCTGGGGCACCAGACTATTTAGAACAGAGTCATTCTGTTTAGAACACCTCCTCTCGTAGAGCAAGGAGATGATGGTTTAAACTAGGCTCCTAGAAAGCAGTCCAGGTTTGCCCTTGGTGCCAACGGCTTAGCTGATCCATCAGGAGGGAGGTTTTCAAAATTTAAGCCATTTGCGCCAACACAGTTGCCTGCACATAATTTTTAACATGTGTCTTGGGCATCAGCATGATTCTGGAGAGAAATAGAAAACACTTCTCAATTTCTGAAAACAGCTGGTAGAACTTAGATCCCTAGCTACTGCTTTAAGAACAGGATTACTGACAGTTACTGCCTAGAGTCTCCAGTTGCTGGTTGCCTTCTCTCTTTTAGGCTGGAATGGCTAAAATAGACGGTTTTTATGTCAAAGATGTTAGCAAGGCTATGAAAAGTCAGGAGGAAGAAGGATGTCAAGAATGGGCAAATATAGCCAATTTAACCTGTACCAGCCCCAGACTACACTTTCGTATGTGTGTGTGTGTGTGTGTGTGTGTGTGCGTGTGCAGGGCACTAACTGGCTGCCTTCACACATCACCTTGTTTAGTTCTCACAACAGCCATATGGAGTAGGTGTTATCTCGACTTTGTAGCTGCATATCAGCAAAGTTACAGAGCTTGTTAGTGACAAGAAGCACTTCCCAGGTGGCTGGCGCTAATGGTAAAGAACCTGCCTGCTAATTCGGGAGACTTACGAGACACAGGTCCAATTCCTGGTTGGGAAGAGCCCCTGGAGGAGGGCATGGCCAGCCACTCCAGTATTCTTCTTGCCTGGGAAGTCCCATGGCAGTCCATAGTGCTGTAAAAAGCAGGACATGACTTAAGTGACTTAGCATGCACTCATAGTAACAAGAAGCAAAATATCAACACTCTGTGTATTGGTGATTTTAAAATTTGGGTCAGAGTCAATGGTTAAAAGTACTAGAGAGAAGAGGAGTCAGAGGGAGAGAAGTATTACCGAGTAAAGAAGAATTTTCTATATTTCCTTTATAAAGCATTACACACCTATTATATTTCACTGGAGGTAAGGTTGTCCTTCGAAATGTGACACAGCTCTAGAATAATGATGGCAAGGGAGAGTTCCCCCCAAATTAAAGATCCTGGGCCAGCCAGGTCCTCTCTCTCAGCTCTACACTTCCATTTAGGCTTGAATGGCTCTTCCCTGCACCTGGAAGGTTCATCTGCTCTGCTCAGCATCTTTCTTTCTTTAAAAATTAATTTATTTTTTATTGCAAGAGAATTGCTTTACAGAATTTTGCTGTTTTCTGTCAAACCTCAACATGAATCTTCATCCAGTTATCATCTTCAATAAATGTCCTTCTTAAAGTCACCTATGAAGCCATTTAGGTGCCATGAGCCTCAGTTTCTCCATCTATAACTTGGAAATGATAGAACTAACCCATGAGATCATTTGGTGTTTGAATCACGAAAAGTAAAACTAATGTGGCAATTTTGCTAAAGAGTAATAGAAAACTATGAAACACTGAGGACAGCAACTAGCGCACTTGAAAACTAGTTCAAAACTTTTTAGAAAGAAATTTTGGTTCATTGAATGGAAAAAGCTTATAAGTGTCAGGTGGATTCAATGACCAAAAATGAAAAAAAAAAGTGGCTGAACAAAAGCTGAACTGGATTTCTGAAAGAAACACAGAAAAACCTGTTTAAAACTGCTTTAAAAATGGCTAACTGGCCCACTAAGTTTCATGACTCTTTATCTCATGTGTAGAGACATTTCTTTACAAATGAGGCAACTCAGTAATGAGAGACATTTGAGACATTTCTGGTTACCTTTGGATATTATCACTTCTCTTTCTGCTCATGTACCAGTTATCTTCTATTTCCTTGGAAGCAGTGAGTAAAACAAGCATTTTATCAGAATGTGCATTCCTGACTCTTTTCATAATTATAATTCAATTTAATAAATGCTAATTTAGTACCTTAAAATGTAGTCTATAGGGCTTCCCTGGTGGGTCAGCAGTAAAGAATCTGCCTGCCAATGCAGGAGACATGGGTTCAATCCCTGGATTGGGGATATTCCTCAGAGGAGGAGGAAATGGCAAGCCACTCTGGTATTCTTGCCTGGGAAATCCCACGGGCAGAGGAGCCTGGAGGACTGGAGTCCATGGGGTCACAAAGAGTCGGACACGACTGGGTGACTAAACAGCAGCAGCAACAAATGTAGTCTGTGGTGTTAGGCACTGTGTCGATTCAGAAAAGTCACACAAAATTTGCCTTCGTCGTGAGTTCTATTTTTAATGTAAGTCTTAAGAGGGCTGGCACTGTGTTTTATTCATATTTTTCATATGTAGCCAAGGCAGAGAGCAGTGGTTTAAGAGGCCAGAAATAATTTAAGTAACTTTAGGTTGCTTAGAGACTCCATGTTAAGTAAAAAGTACATCAGGAATTAGGCAAAGGCTGGGGCATTTATGTTAGTTGCTCAGTCATGTCTAACTCTTTATGACCCCATGGATTGTTGCCCAGCAGGTTCCTTGTCCATGGGATTTCTCCAGGGAAGAATATTGGAATGAGTAGCCATTCCCTTCCCCAGAGGATCTTCCTGACCCAAAGATTAAACCAGGGTCTCCTGCATTGCAGCCTTAAGGGAATTTGAATATATTATGTTACAAATAGAGAAAGCTGTTAGCAGAGGGTGGACAGTGGATGGAGACTCAAGTCTTCCTCTTCCGTTGTAGAGTCAGGCTTCCCACGTGGGTCCGTGGTAAAGAATCCACCTGCTAGTTCAGGAGACACAAGAGGTGTGGGTTATATCCCTGAGTCCAGGAGATTCCTTGGAAGAGGAAGTGGAGACCCACTCCAGTATTTTTGCCCGGTTAGTGCATGGGCAAAGAAGCCTGGTGGGCTATAGTCCCTGGGGTCGCAAAGAGTCAGACACAACTGAACAGCTGAGGATTGAGCACACACTGGGCTTTTAGTAGACTCTAAAGTAGGTGAAAGATTTTGTGGCTGTCTCATTGCATAGAATGACAATGGACTGATTCTATAGACCCTGCTAAAGGTCCATCACTAGACCAAAACAGGAAATGAAGAAAATATTTATAAAACAAAAAAATTTTGTATAAAATATTTATAATAGAAGAAAATATTTTATAAAATATATGGAAATGTGTTCTTGCTGAGCACCCTCCATAGACAAGGTGGCTATAGTGGTCATAAAAGTGAAAATATATGCTTTCTTGATCTGTTTCATATTTGAAATGTGATGGGACAGTTGACCTCATTCCCCTCAAACTGGGAGGGACTGAGGGAAGAGGGCTGGGTAACGGCCCTGGGCTCGTCTTGAATGTCTGGCACAGTCAAGTGCTTAATTTTTATGGAACAAGTAGTGACAAACATCAGTTTGAGGGTCACTGGGAAGAAAACGGTCAGAAATCAAAAGTGAGAAGACAAGATTAGAGCCTGACTCCCTCGTTAATTACCTATGTGATCTTGAGGAAGTAAGGCTGAGCTCAGTTTCCTAGTCACAGAAATGGACCTAAGAATACTGTATCCATTTGGTAGGTCATGTGATGATTTCTGCAAAGGTCCCTTATAAGTTACAAATTGTCCTATGAAATTTGTAATCTCTGCTTGTGGACAGGGCTTCCCTGGAGGCTCAGATGGTCAAGAATCTGCCTGCAGTGTGGGAGACCTGGGTTCGACCCCTGGGTGGGGAAGATCCCCTGGAGAAGGGAAAGGCTACCCACTCCAGTAATTCTGGCCTGGAGAATTCCAGAGACAGAGGAGCCTGGCGGGCTACAATCCATGGGGTCACAAAGAGTCAGACACAACTGATAGACTTTCACTTCCACTTGTGAACAAGAGGGTATCATTGTAGAGCAGGGTGAGTTCCGGTGGTTTCGTTGAAAATCATATTTCCCACTTTTCAAATATTAAATCAGGTCTGCTGGTGAATATACTATAAATCTTTTCTTGGCATTTTATTTTCAATGATCTTCCACTTTTTGCTAAATTCTGACCAAGTATGGTCTCAGCAGAATTGTATGTAAAAAGTTTGGAGACTGACTTCGGAGAGCGGTATCATATTTTAATTTAGTTGGAGTATAGGTTGTCTTTCTATAATCCCATCTCTTGGTTTGATTCATGTTGTTCAGCTATTCAAAATGGATCTCCCTGAGACTGCTCCTCCCAGACCTGTCAGGAAGCGGGAGAACAGCCCAGAGCCAGCAGTAGATACTGAGGTAAGAAGAGGACGGTGAACTGCCCTCCCTAGATTTCTGGTTGTCTCTGGTGGCTCAATTAAAAGGCGATTACTGTGATGATAAGAAAGGAAAAAGGCAGAAGAGAGACTGCTAAAGGAGGGGGTGCTCCGTTAGCTCTGGCCATGAACTGAACGAGAACAGCTGGTTTACTTTGGGGAGTTTTTTTTTAAACAAGTGACTTAAAATGGAGAGCTTAAAAAGTCATCTCAAAAAGAAATTCATTTGAAGTAAAGTGAAAAAGTATGAAAGTGAAAGGCACTCAGTCATGTCCAACTCTTTGCTACCCCATGGACTATACAGTCCATGAAATTCTCCAGGCCAGGATACTGGAGTGGGTAACCTTTCCCTTCTCCAGGGGATCTTCCCAACCCAGGGATGGAACCAAGGTCTCCTGCATTGCAGGCAGATTCTTTACCAGCTGAGCCACCAGGGAAGCCCTCATTTGAAGTAAACCAGGGTGGAAATGTCTGGTCCAAAATATTGTGAAATATTTTTGTTGCACTGAGTAACTGAGTATGAAATTTTTAAGAAGTTATAAAAAGTGATTTAGGTGTGCTTCTTGTGTTATGGGAAATAACTTATTGATAAAGCAGGTTTTGCAGCTTGAGCTGACTCTATTTTAGCAACCAGACAGGAGCATGAAGATTAATTAATAAAACATCCTGATCCCTAAGGTGGTGCCTGCATCTCTGCAAGGATGCTACAAAAGTTTGAAAATCATATGAAGTTTTGGACTTACTGGTCATTAAAGTACTAAAAGAAATCTGTCCAAGTTAGCTTTGCTGACTTGTGAGAAAGCCAAGCCCGCTGGAACAGATTTTCTTCCTTCTTCTTTTTTTTAATTGGGAAATTCTTTTTACAAGCTTTTACAGTGTTGTGTTAGAGTTCTCTGTGTAACAAAGTGAATCAGCTCTACGTGTACATATATCCCCTCCCTCTCGGGCGTCTCTCTCCCCACACCCCCACCCCATCCTCCAGGTCATCACAGAGCAGCGAGCTGAACTCCCTGTTTGACACAAGGCAGTGAACAGACATCAGTCCCAGTCTCCCCACTCACCCCCTCCCCGTGTCTACCTGTCCATCCTCTGTGTCTGCTTCTCTACTCCTTCCCTGCAAATAGGTTAATCTGTACCATTTTTCTAGATTCCACATGTATGTGTTAATATATGACATGAGCTTTTCTCTTCCTTTCTTCGCTCTGTGTGACAGACTCTAGGTCCATCCACGTCTCTATAAATGACCCATTTTCACTCCTTTCTTTGGCTGAGAAAAAAAAAAAGAGCTGAAGGAATCAGGCTCTCTGGCTTCAGACTATACTACAGTAATCAAGACAGTTTGGTAATGGCACAAAACCAAAGATATGGATCAACGAAACAGGGTAGAAAGCACAGAGACAAACTCGTGTACCTATGGTCGCCTAGTCCATGTCAAGGAGCCAAGAATATACAGTGGAGAAAAGACAATAGCTTCAAAAAGTGGTTCTGGGAAAACTGGACAACTACGTGGAAAAGAATGAAATTAGAACACTTCATAACACCATGGTGGGGGTGGTTTGGTTGCTAAGTCGTGTTCGACTCTTGCAACCCCATGGACTGTAGCCCACCAGTCTCCTCTGTCCATGGGATTCTCCAGGCAAGAATACTGGTGTGTTGCCATTTCCTTCTCCAGGGGATCTTCCCAACCCAGGAACACCATACATGAAAATAATCTCCCCTCGTTTTGTCTTGTCTGCTTATTTCCTGATTGGCAGATGGACAGATGTGTGAATGTAAATGCAAATCACTCTGACAGCTACTGGAAAGAAAGAGTTGCTTATGATGATAAAGTCCTTGTAGTCAGCAAGCTTCTGCTGTCCGTAATACAGCAGGTAGATGGATAATGGCCATCACATTCTATGGCCACTGTCTTAGCTAACAGAAACCTGTGCTCATACAGCAGGGAGTTATATGCAATATTTTTCTTTTTATTTTTTCAGGTTTATTGAGGTGTAATTGGAAATGAAAAGTACATCTATTTAAAGTTTGCAATGTGGTATTTTGACATACATTGTACATTGTGATATATGTGTACAATGTGGAATGACTACCACAATCAAGTTAATCAATAGATTCATCATCTTTACATTGTTACTAATTTTTCAAAATTAATTTATGTTTTAGTTGAAGGATAATTGCTTTACATGTTATCAATTTTGGGGCATGGTGAGAACAGTATGGCCTTCTCTCTTACCAAAAATAAAGGATGTAATAAAGTGTTATTAACTGTAGGCAAAAGCTTGTACGGTCGATCTCTAGAATGCATTCATCTTGTGCAACTGAAACTTTACACTCATTGAACAGTAAGTCTCCATTTTCTCCTCCCCTAGTTCTTGGCAACTACTCTTCTCCTTGCTGGCCCTGTGAGTCTTGCCTTCTTGGATGACACATGTAAGTGAGAGCATATGTGTCTTTCTGTGTCTGGCTTATTTCAACTAGCATAATGACCTCCAGGTTTATTCATCTTGTTGTAAATAGTAAGATTTCCTTATTTTTTTATGAATGAATAATAGTCCATTGTATGTGTATGTATGTGCATCTGTGCATGTATGTGCACACACATATGTGTACACACGTGCATGTGTGCATGTATGTGTGTGCACTTGTGTGTGTGTCTGTGCATGTATGTGTGTGTGCAGGCTCAGTCACTCAGTTGTGTCCTACCAGGCTCCTCTGTCCATGGAATTTTCTGGACAAGAATACTGGAGCGGGTTACCATTTCCTACTCCAAGAGATCTTCCAGACCCAGGGACTGAACCTGTGTCTCTTGTGTCTCCTGCACTGGCAGGCAGATTCTTTACCACTGCACTACCTGGGACGTCCATGTGTATGTATATATATATGGGTTAGATGCTAAGTCATGTCCAACTCTTTGTGACCCCATGGACTGTAGCCTACCAGCCTCCTCTATCCATAGGATTTTCCAGGCAGGAATACTGGAGTGGGTTGCCATTCCCTTCTCTAGGGGATCTCCCTGACCCAGAGATCAAACCTGGGTCTCCTGCACTGCAGGCAGATTCTTTACCAACTGGGCTACCCAGGAAGCTCATATATATATATATACACACAAATGAATGGACAAAGAAGATATAAGCTATATCTATATCTCTATATCTACCTAAAAAGACTCTGATGCTGAGAGGGATTGGGGGCAGGAGGAGAAGGGGATGACCGAGGATGAGATGGCTGGATGGCATCACTGACTCGATGGGCGTGGGTCTGAGTGAACTCCGGGAGTTGGTGATGGATAGGGAGGCCTGGCGTGCTGCAATTCATGGGGTTGCAAAGAGTCGGACACGACTGAGTGACTGAATTGAACTGAACGGAACTGATATCTACCTATCTGTCTAAACCATGCAGCAGTGACCATAGGAGTGCAGATATTTCTCTGAGATACTTATTTTATTCTCTTTGGATGTGTATCTAGAAGAGGAATTGCTGGATCATATGGTAAATGTATTTTTAACTTTTCAAGGAGCTTAGATACTGTTTTCCATACTGGTTGTATCAATTTATATTTTCACCACCAATTAGCAAGGGTTCCCTTTTCTCCAAATCCTTGCTAACAATTGCTATTTGCTATCTTTTTTATTTTTTATTTCTGAGGGGGGAATATGCAGCTTTTTTTAAGTAGAGGGTAATTGCTTTACAATATTATATTGGCTTCAGCCATACAACAATGTGGATCAGAGAACAGCCATTCTCATCATGGTTTTGATTTGTATTAGGCTAATGAAAATGAATCAGCTATATATATACATATACACACACACATATATCCCTCCCTCTTGAACCTCCCTCTCATCCCCCATCCTCTAGGTCTTCACAGAGCAACAAGCTGAGCCCCCCGTGCTGCACAGCATGTTCTCACTAGCTGTCTATTTTGCATATGGTAGTGTATATGCTCGGAGAAGGCGATGGCACCCCACTCAAGTACTCTTGCCTGGAAAATCCCAGGGATGGAGGAGCCTGGTGGGCTGCCATCCATGGGGTCGCTAAGAGTCAGACATGACTGAGCAACTTCACTTTCACTTTTCCCTTTCCTGCATTGGAGAAGGAAATGGTAACCCACTCCAGTGTTTTTGCCTGGAGAATCCCAGGGACGGGGGAGCCTGGTGGGCTGCCGTCTATGGGGTCGCACAGAGTCAGACACGACTGAAGCGACTTAGCAGCAGCAGCAGCAGTGTATATGCTCAGCCGCTCAGTCATGTCATTCTCTTTGTAGCCCCATGCACTGTAGCCCGCCATGCTCCTCTGTCCATGGGATTTCTCAGGCAAGAATACCAGAGTGGGTTGCCGTTTCCTCCTCAGGGGATCTTCTGAATCCAGGGATCAAAGCTATATCTCCTGTGTCTCCTTCTTTGCAGACGGGAAGCCCATGGTGGTGTTGCCAACCTTAATCTCCTGTTCACCCCACCCTCACAGTCTTCTTCTGTGCCCACAGGTCCATTCTCAATGTCTGCATCTCTATTCCTGTCCTGCAGATAGGCCTATCTGTACTATTTTTTGCAGTCCATGATGTTGCAAAGAGTCAGACATGACTTGGTGACGGAACAACAACATAGCTGGTTCACTTCATGTACAATGGAAACTAAAATAACATTGGAAAGCAATTAAACTCCAATTTTTTTTTAAGTTGTGCATGGGCACACTTGTGCCTGTCTAGAAGTCATACTTGCTCTGATTGGTGCTAGATTCTTCCTTGGTTTGGAATGGTGCACATCTGTACTTCATTTGCTTTTTTGTTAGTTGCTTTATTTACATTGTTTCCAGTCTAACCAGCTGTAAGACTCCCCCTAGTAACAGGCCTAAATGAACCTGTTGGACTCCATTGCATCTATTATGTTTTTTTAATACTAGTGTTTAACTGATAACATTATAAAACTTGATGACATAGTTGAGACTGAAGCAAAGAGAGGAGTATTTTTAGAAAGAAATCGTAACCCATTCCAGTATTCTTGCCTGGAAAATTCCATGGACAGAGGAGCCTGATGGGCTACAGTCCATTTGGCTGCAAAGGGTCAGACTCAACTGAGCACAAACACACACACCTTTACTCTAATGATGTCAAGCCTTTTTGTGGGATACAGGATCTGCTGTACAAAACCTCTTTTCTATTATCCACCAAGAGTCAACCATACATCCCCATCTCATGAACATTTAAAAAAATCTATTTCTCTCTTTGGTAATTTAACACCATGACAATAGTTTTATATACTGAGTAGAAAATTTGAGGAGGAGAAACACATTTTGGATGACCAAGGAACTCTGTGACTTGCTGTGATCTTTAACTGCTGTTTAAACGTGTCTGAAATCTTGATGTTTCAGGAGTCAGCATAAAGGGGAAGCAGGGTATAGTACCCAGATGAAATGGTGCAATTTCACCTTACTGTCCTCTCTTAATTAATTTCAAGGTGAAACACAAAAGGCCATGAAGAGGTGGAATGAAAATGAGACACTTCAATCCTGTCCTATTTTTGCTCCCTGAGTTCAATATGTCTTAAAATTGGAAGGCAGAGTCCAGGTGTTAGCGAGGTATTAGCCTGGGGAGATGTGAGAGTCGAGGTAAGACAGTAAAAGGGCATTAAACTATGCATATTACATGAGGGATTAATTGCCAGGAGTGTGTGAGAAGAATTATGGCAGTTAATATCTAAAGCCTGAGCAAATACCAACGTGAGGAAATTGTCCCCTGTCTGCAAACATAGGAGGGTTCCAAGCCAGTGGGTAAAAATGAGATTAGCTTTTTTCTTTATAAATGATAGAAGATGCTTTGGGGGGAAAAATACCAAAGACAGAACTGAATGGTGTAGCCTAGATATTTTCAAGTTCAATTCAAAACCTGGGACTTAAAAAAAAAACACAAACAAACTGGAGAGAGGCACCCTGGAGTTTCCTGGCTTCATGGTACACCTTCCAGTCTAGCTTTCCTCTCTTGTAAGTCTGCAGCTTTAGCACTAGAATGAAGAGTCAAGTTTATCACCCAGAGCCTGAGGCACTATTAGATGCTAAGTGCTAAATGGGAATTCAATTACGTTCTCTCCATCCTATTTACTAAAGCAGAAAATTGGAATTATTTAGTCTTAGAGCAGCATTTCTCCGTTGTGGGTAGGGAGTGGGCAGAGACACTTTTCCCCTGGAGGACATATCACACTCTGCTGGAGGGAGTGTGAAAATAATGTATTTAATATTACACAAACTTTAAAACTGAGACACCACCCAAAGTCATTATTTTTGTGATGCAAACTCCATCAGGAAGGCGGAAGGAAAGGTCATTTATATAAGAAAATAAACTTTCCTCTGTCTCTCAGTGATTTCATTAGGAAGACAAGAGCAAGGCCTCTGGACGCATGCTGAAAAGTGGGAGAGATTTTGCTGTTCATCAAGGAAGAGCCTAGTGTGGTCTTCCTTGGTGGCCCAGTGGTTATGAATCAGCCTGCCAATGCAGGGGACATGGATTTGATCCCTGGTCCGGGAAGACTCCACATGCCATGGGGCAACTAAGCCTGTGCAACACAACTAGCAAAGCCTGTGTGCCCAGCGCCCTGCTCCACAACAGGAGAAGCCGCTGCAAGGAGGAGCCTGCACCCTGCATCTGGAGAGTAGCCCCTGCTGGCTGCAATAGAGAGAAGTCAGTATGCAGCAACCAAGACCCAGCATGGCAAACACACACACAAATAAAAAGAATGCAAAGACAACCGGAGAAATACATTTTTTTTAAAAGAAAATAGTTTAACAAGCATTGAAAAGCATAAGCCCACAGCAGAGTCTCATACAACAGGTCTCATAAAAATGGTACCGTGCTTTCCCTTCACTTAAACTGGCAAATTCAATCTAATGGAGGCTTCCTAACCATTTGATTAACAGAAGATTAACTGTTACCCATTTGATTTTTTTTTTTGCATTAATAATTTTTGGTAGTATATATACCCGATCTTCATGGTAACGGTGTGTTTGAAGCCAGAACGGTTCTTTCTGGCATGGCCGAGTTCTTTCACTGCTGGTGGCAGCTTGCCGGTATGGGAGAGGAGTTATTGAGCACAGATGTCCTTTATTATTTGATACTTAGCAAAATGAGGTAATGGAGTGCTCACTAAAGCATGGAATCTGTTACAGTTCTCCCGCTTCACTTGGAGGAAGCATGGAAATAAGAAATGTCTTTTCTTTCTTCTTCTCATTTCTCACTAAGCTTGTTAGGAGAAGAAATGACATTAAGCAATTCTGTGTGTTGAATTTGTGCCTGCTTCCATATCTAGCAATGTTTTCAGTTTTAAAACCATTGACAAATCTCAGAAAAGGAAGCAAAGCATGTCATGCAATTATCAGATAGTTTCAAGATTAGTGGTTTCAACTATGTTTTCCTTAAAACTCCAAGATCTTATACCAAAATTAAAGTGTAGAATCATTAATTTATGGTTAATCATTCAAGAATTGTCATCGTTTGTTGGCAAATTTTGCCAAGTTTGTAGGCAAAATGTTACATTAGCTCTAAGGATCATATTTTTATTTCTCTTTTGCCTTTGAAAGTCTTGAATGTGTTTTCAGTAAAAACACTTTCTAACTGTCCTTTTGATGACTGTATCTGCTGTATTTGGCAGAAATGTGTCCTCTGATATGCCTGTAGAACTACTGGGGTAATCTTTCCATTAAAAGCAGCAAGAACATCATGCTTAGGAGGGATCTATGTTCTTTCCTGGGTTTCTCAACTTAGAAAGGATTTGGAGAAATACAGAGGAGGCCAAAAATATCAATAGAAAGTTGAAAGGATCTGAGTTCAAATGCATACATACTTAGGAAAGAACAAGAGGCTAACCAAGTTGCCATATGAGGATGCTAACCAGTATTTGTCACGAATGATCCGACTGATGATACCAGCTCTTTCACGAAAAGTGGCCTCTTCCACAAACAGTTCCATAGCAACGGCTTCCAGGAACAGTTCTAACACTTGCTCTGCCAGGCATTGTGATAGTAAAGTGCAGGGCTAGACATCACATCACAGTGTATGTCCTACTCTGCCTGACCCTGGAATATGTGGGCCAGGCTTCCTGGAAGGAGCTGGAAGCTTGTCTGTGGAAAGTTCTTCCCATCAGCAGATGTGTAACATTGTAAACAGAATTCAGTTCTCACAAATGCCTCTGTTGTTCAGTCACTAAGCCATGCTGGACTCTGCGACCCCATGGACTGCAGCATGCCAGGCTCCCCTATTCTCCATAATCTCCTGGAGTTTGCTCAAATTCATGTCCATTGGGTCGGTGATGCCATCCAACCATCTCATCCTCTGTTATCCCCTTCTCCTCCTGCCTCAGATCTTTCCCAGCATCGGAGTCTTTTCCAAAGAGCTGGATTTCATGTGGCCAAAGTACTGGAGCTTCAGCTTCAGCATCAGTCTTTCCAATGAATATTCAAGGTTGATTTTCTTTAGGATTGATTTGTTTGATCCCCGTGCAGCCAAGAGATTCTCAAAGCTCTTCTCTAGCACCACAATTCGAAAGCATCAGTTCTTTGGTGGTCAGTCTTCTTTATGGTCCAACTCACATCTGTACCTGATTACTGGAAAAATCATAGCTTTGACTCTATGGCCCTTTGTTGGTAAAGTGATGTCTCTGCTTTTTAATATGCTGTCTAGGTTTGTTGAAACCGTTAATCATGTAAAACAGTATTTGATCAACCACGCTAGAAAAAATACTCTTTTTATTTTCTTCTACAAGGAATAATACAACAACATTGTCAAATAAAGAAACAATCAAAGAGGAAGCAGAAAAAACATGTACAAAGTATAAGAGAAGTGGTTCAATCAGTCATAGTAAGCGTTATTTTCCTGAATGTTGGTGACGTTTGCGGCATTTGTCAGCTTTTTGAGATTTACAATTTATTGGACTTTCTGTCCTTCAGTTTGAATTTTGTACCCAATTTCCTATTTATGTTTTAAAACTTCTTTTTCTTCAGAATGGCCCTCCAAACTGGGTAAGATCCAGGATTCCCCAAACCTGGTTTGGTAACTAAGACTGTGCTATCCCAGCTTATAACAAGACAGCCCAGATGTGTTGTCTTTCTTGATGTGTGTGCAAAGGTTTGTAACAAACCCCAAGGAGGGCATTTCTCAAGCTTGTCTGGACAGCTCATCTGTTCTGTTGGTGTCCTCATTGCCCAATTTTCCATTAGTAAGTCTTGGGTTCTATAGAGCTCCTGATTAAGTAGCTCATCCAATGCTTGGTCCTTAGTGTTTTCCAAAAGGATTCGTGCAACACAATTTATAAGGAAGAAATAAATCCTATTAATTCAAATGGGTCTAAATAAGAGTAAATCTCCCATGTTCTTAGAGACAATAACTGTGGATAAAATAAAATGAGGAAGAATGTAAGGATTATCCATCCATTAACGAAAGGAGTAATTTTGTTTGCACTGGTTACTGATGTGTTTCTGCTGAGTGTCACCTTAACTATTGCTTGAAGTATATTCAGCTACAACAGCCGCAGCAAAACAGAGTACGCCATCCATCATTCAGCGGCTGTTTGCCCTCAGAACATAAGGGAGCCACAGTGCTTTGGTTTCCAGTGAGTAATTTCTCTCTGGGGCTTGGTGAGAACTCAGACTCCCTTGGTACAGATATCAATCTTAATTGAATAGACATGATGACAAAATACAGACAGTAGAACAGAGAGGCAAGGGGAGATAAATAGCTCTGCTTGAGTGAGTTTCAATGCAACACTTGCTAAAGAGAAGCCTGTGAGACAACAATGGCGTCATTGTCATGCGCCCAAGAGTGATGGAAATGATGCTGCTTTCCCAATGCCAGGCCCAGGAAGTCAGGACCTCAGGTTAGAATGCCTAAGTCTCTGGTACTGTGCTGTGAGCTTGCTATTAGGACTGCTCCCTTCTCTTCACCTTCTTGTCTAAAGCCTATTCAAAGAGTCCAATTAGCCCTCCCCACTTCTCTTTCCACTAAACAACCTAACTGGATTTCTTTTTACCATTATTGCTTTCTTACCTGCGTTGTGTTAGTTATCACCGTGCCGGTCATTGGGTAGGTTCTCAAACATTTGTTCAGTTAATGGTCAGGGTCACCTTACGTTAGTGACAGCACATGACATTTGTTATTAATGATAATGACGAAAATTAAGCCCAAAGAGCAATAGTAGCAGGTACTAGGTACCACATACTAAATGCCAAAAACTTTTCACATATTGTCTATTTGAATCTTCATAGAAAGTTTTCAAGGTAGTTATCACTGTTTCTATGTAACATTTCAGAACACTGAGACTCAGAAATTTCATAATGTATCCAAAATTTTTAAACCTAAGATTTTTGTTTGGGGGTGGGGTGGCGTGGGAAATCTAAACATCACATTATTTTTGCATTCATTTTCTATAGAACAAAATTATGTTCTGTATATAATGTAAATTTTGTTGCTTTTCAGTCACTAAGTCATAGTCAGCTCTTTGTGACCCTGTGAACTGTAGCCCGCCAGGCTCCTCTGTCCATGGGATTCTCCAGGCAAGAATACTAGAGTGAGTTGCCATTTCCTCCTCCAGGAGATCTTCCCAATCCAGGGATTGAACCTGGATCTCTTGCATCTCCTGCATTGACAGGCAGATTCTTTACCACTGAGCCACCAGGGAAGCTACCATCACATAAGTGTACTGTGTTTAATATATCATACATCAATATGTATGTATATGAATCTATCATCTGTTTCTCTTACCATAAGTTCAGTGAAGGCAGAGATGGCTCCTATTTCATATTTTCAAATATTTATGAAATCTAATAGTTTCATAAATTCATCACTGGACCTTTGTTTTCTCTCAAAAAACCTTTCTGGGCATTTTATCTGGTAGACACTTGAGACTAGCAGAATGTGCAGGTACTTTGATTTAAGGCAGATTAGTTCAACTGGATAGAAAGAGTTTAATCTCAAGTGTTTAAAGTCCAATACGGTGCAAAAAGACATCAGAATAGAAGTGTTGATACTCATTTCCAGTGGGAAAAGAGACACAGATTTGTTCTGCAATTGGAAAGAATGGACTCGTTAAATAGGTGATAGCCTTGTAGTTGACTGTCTACCAGTGTACTCAATGGTTATGTTCTTCAAAAGTATCTTTATTTTACCATAAATTTCCCTGAAAACAGAGCCCGAGTAAAAAGCCTGAATGCAGGTGGTTTATTTGGAATATGTTCTGGGAGCAGAAGTGAGGAAGAAAGGGAATAAACAGAGAAGGAGAGACAATACACTGAAGCTAATGCTTTGACTACTGTGATGAGTGATTTTTTGCTTAATCTTTTGGGATAAAATACGTCTAAGACCTACCCACCTGACTGGAGAAAGAGGAAACATGTATCCATGAGCTCGCCTTTCCACTGGTCAAGGATGGCCTGTGTGTTGTTAAACCCCCTGTTTCTGGACTGTGATATGATGAAGCAGGGGTGACTTTGTGGGGGCAGGACAAAGGAAGTTTTCCATTGGAAAAGAAAAAACAACCCCAGGTGTTTGGAGCAGCGGCTAGAATGGGACCTGAAGCTGGGAGGATTTTAGTTGTATTTAAGAAGTCTAAGTTACACTTGGGCAATTAAAAATGCTGTTATTAAGATTGATTTTTATCAACATTTAAGAGATAAAGGAACAGTAAGATATATTGAATAGGGTAAAGCATGTCCTGTTTTTATCACTACATTAACGTGAACAAGGGCTCCCCACCTTGGTGCAGTAGTAAAGAATCCACCTGTCAACACGGGAGACACAAGAGATGTGAGTAAAATCCCTGGGTTGGGAAGATCCCCTGGAGAAGGAAATGGCAACCCACTCCAATATTCTTGCCTGGGAAAGTCCATGGACAGAGGAGCCTGGAGAGCTACAGTCCATGTGGTCACAGAGTCAGACACGACTGAACAACCGAACACACACACACACGACATGAACAAATCACCAGCTTATGGAGAAGAAATAAGTGTTAAAAAAAATCCAAAATTTTTCTAGTAATGTCCAGCTGATCCAGATGACACCAGCATAATCTGTTAGCTACATCAATCTCTATCTTCTAGATTAAAATAATTTTGCATATGAAGTTTTTATCATAACCATTGACAAGTTCAGAACAATGATGTCCTGAAATTAATGCTTTCGTTAAAAGCATTCACCAAGGTGAACGATTCATCTGGGGCCGATGACATTTTTACTCGTTTTGGTTTAAAATAACTTTTTATTGCCCAGGATATCTTTTTCCTTGTCTTATTTTGTCTGTTTTATTTGTTTTCTTTTTTCATAACTGTAAATTCAAGCTTAGGGAAGCTTGCCTTTGTCTTGGAAAACAAAACAACAAAGCTTTCATATCATTTGCAACCTGGTCTCATTTGAAGAGACAGGTGGGTTATCTNATTTTGTCTGTTTTATTTGTTTTCTTTTTTCATAACTGTAAATTCAAGCTTAGGGAAGCTTGCCTTTGTCTTGGAAAACAAAACAACAAAGCTTTCATATCATTTGCAACCTGGTCTCATTTGAAGAGACAGGTGGGTTATCTTGCAAGAGTAAGATTTATACCATGAATGGTGCAGGTCTAGGTTTGGTGGTACTGAGAGAAGACAATGGCATTCTTGACAAAATTATAATCTGCTGGTGGTGTTTGCAGAAAAGAAGCCCTTGCAAATTTCTAAACAACATTAAAGTCTTATTAGAAAATTCTAAAGTGTTTTACAGGCCAAAAAGGGAATGAGGTTATTAGCAAAATGCCTCAACAGAGTTGGAATAAAATACTGGATTTGAGAGTTACTGGAACTTGGATATGTAAAAAGAGGGTAGAGGTTGGGTCATGCTTACAATGGTCTCAAGTTCAAAGAAACTACTGTGGCAAGACACCACTTCACAATTCACACACTGGCCCAGGGACTCCTCTTCCCTTAGTAGTTGCTGGCAGAAGGCGTGCTCAGTCGTTTTGCAATGTAGATGCTTAGCCCCAAAGCCAAAACATGAGAGAGGAAGAGAAATGGAGTGAACACCTGAAGAAACTGCAGAGAAGATCCCCCTTTTCCCCATAGCTCCGCTTTCCCTCATGCTTAAGGAGATGGAACGCTTAGGGTGCCTGAAGTGGAACCCCTTGGGTGGAATGTTTTCAGGTCGACTGGGCCAGTTGGACACCCAGTCCATGCTTTTCTTCAGAGCATCCGCTTCTTTCTCTCCTCCTGCAACATCTTCTGACTGAGAGCTATGGTCCTTGCTGGTGTGCATTTCCACCTCAAATATGATCTGCCCATCTTCTTGTGGGGAAGGAAGGGCTGTCACAATGAGAGCTGCCTCTTGAACTGCTCTGTCCGGGTTCATGCTGTGCGTCCAAAAGAATCTTCTCCACGTCCCCGTCGAGGAGGGTGCGCGCTCCAGCCCCCGTTCTTCCCATTGCCGTTATCACTGCCGTTGCTGCTATCCATGGGGAGCCCCACTCAGCAGCTGCTGAGGCCGGCGGGCGGTGGCAGGGACTGTCCGCCTTCCTCACAGTTGTTGTTGTGCGGGGACGGCGGCTGTTCTACTGAGTGAGACGACATTGTCAGGCGGCTGGAAGAGCTGCGGCTCTGTAGCAAGGACCGTCTGCTGTTCTCCAGCAGCAGCACAACCAACGTTTTTACTTTCATGGAAGTAAAACTTGACAGTTTCTTGCTCCCTTACCCCTGGAATGTTAACTAATGCTGTATGGTCTAATACGTTTAGCTTAAAACCTCATGTTTTAAATGTATACATTAAAATAAAACACTGGAAATATATGTGCATTTACAGAATATGATCTTTGTACATCTGAGCAATGCAGAGTAACATGAAAACCGAGGATGCTTTTGAAGGTGAGGTAGTCACCTTGCATCACGTTATGAATGCATTATGCTGTTTTCATTTCATGACCTAGCAGTCTTCCTTAACTGCCCTGCTTTTCGTATTTTCTAGTGACTGAATAAAGACTGCCTAGACATCTCAATAACATCATTTTGGGTAGGCATTCTGACCTACCACTCTAAGATCTTGTTTAAGCCTGGGACCGTGGTGTACTGGATGGAACGTATCATGAAAGTATTAGACCTAGAGAGGAAAGGGAAGGAATGAAAACAAAATGAGTGAAGCAAATGAAAACAAAGAGAGAATACTAAATAGTAACTTAGCAGCAACCTGACATATGATGAAGAATGTCTAAAGAATAACAAATTCTCACATCATAAAACACTGAATATTAAGCAAAATTAGTAAAAATGTATCAGTTTCTAGTCAGAGTCCTGAAAATGAAAAATGTCAAGGATGAAGATAATTCTGGGATTTCCCTGGTTGTCCAGTGAGTAAAGACTGCGTTCCCAATGCAAGGGGCCTGGGTTCAATCCCTGATCCAGAAACTAGATCCTGCGTACATGCCACAACCAAGAAGCCCGCATGCTGCAGTGAAGATCCCACAGGCCAGGACTAAGACCCAGCCCAATGGGATAGTACCTAGCCACCAAAAAGAATGGAAATAATGTCATTTNAGTAAAGACTGCGTTCCCAATGCAAGGGGCCTGGGTTCAATCCCTGATCCAGAAACTAGATCCTGCGTACATGCCACAACCAAGAAGCCCGCATGCTGCAGTGAAGATCCCACAGGCCAGGACTAAGACCCAGCCCAATGGGATAGTACCTAGCCACCAAAAAGAATGGAAATAATGTCATTTACAGCAACATGGAAGGACCTAGAGATTGTCATACTAAGTGAAGTAAGTCAGACAGAGAAGGAGAAATACTGTATGAAATCCCTTATATGTGGAATCTGAACAGAAATGATGCAAGCTGAACTTGTAAAGCAGAAAGATACTCACAGACTCAGAGAATTAATTTATGGATTCCAGGGGGAAAGATGGAGGGAAGGGATAGTTAGGGAGTTTGGGGTGGATATGTACACACTCCTATATTTAAAACAGATAACCAGCAGGGTCCTACAGTATAGTACCTGGAACTCTGCTCAATGTTACGTGGCAGTCTGGATGGGAGGGGAATTTGGAGGAGCATGGATACATGTATATATATGTTCACCTGAAACTATAACAGCATTGTTTGTTAATCAGCTATACCCTATTACAAAATAAAAAGTTTAAAAAAAGACCCAGTACAGCAAAAACAAATAAATAATAAAATTTAAAAATGAATAAAATAAATCCAACTACTTTGATCCAACCANACATGTATATATATGTTCACCTGAAACTATAACAGCATTGTTTGTTAATCAGCTATACCCTATTACAAAATAAAAAGTTTAAAAAAAGACCCAGTACAGCAAAAACAAATAAATAATAAAATTTAAAAATGAATAAAATAAATCCAACTACTTTGATCCAACCAGTCCATTCTGAAGGAGATCGGCCCTGGGATTTCTTTGGAAGGAATGATGCTAAAGCTGAAGCTCCAGTACTTTGGCCACCTCATGCGAAGAGTTGACTCATTGGAAAAGACTCTGATGTTGGGAGGGATTGGGGGCAGGAGGAGAAGGGGACGACAGAGGATGAGATGGCTGGATGGCATCACTGACTCGATGGACGTGAGTCTGAGTGAACTCCGGGAGTTGGTGATGGACAGGGAGGCCTGGCGTGCTGGGATTCGTGGGGTCGCAGAGAGTCAGACACGACTGGGCGACTGAACTGAACTGAACTTAATTCTTAAAAAAGATAGTATTATAAACTATCAGAAAGAAAAGCAAGATTGACTTCAAAGAAATAGCAATTAGATAAATGGTAGATTTAAGATAAGGGAGTGTAGACGTGGGAAGATAGTAAAGTAATATTGTCCAACTCTTGAGGGAAGTTCATTTTTAGCATGGAATTTTACACCCAGTTATCATTACAGAGGGAGTGAAAATGACATTCTTAGATGTACAAAAACCAACTTCTAAACCCTCACTTAAAGAAATGCTGCTGCTGCTAAGTTGCTTCAGTTGTGTCCAACTCTGTGACCCCATAGATGGCAGCCCACCAGGCTCCCCCATCCCTGGGATTCTCCAGACAAGAACACTGGAGTGGGTTGCCATTTCCTTCTCCAATGCATGAAAGTGAAAAGTGAAAGTGAAGTTGCTCAGTCATGTCTGGCTCTTCACGACCCCATGGACTGCAGCCCACAAGGCTCCTCTGTCCATGGGATTTTCTAGGCAAGAGTATTGGAGTGGGTTGCCATTGCTTTTTCCACACTTAAAGAACTATTAAAGGAAAAATGTCACCAACGAGAAGGAATAGGGCATTATCATGACACAGATACTGATAAAATTTAATTAATGAACATAAAAGTGCTAATCACTTAACTCTTTTTTTACACAAAAAGAAATTATAATATTCTAAGCAAAAACAGATTAAGAGTGTGAAAGTTTACTAATGTTCTTGTAATCTGGGAGAAGGATAGAAATACTGAAGAAGTGTACATTTCCTAAGAAAACACTGGGGATTCCAGACCAAGATGGCAACCCAGAAGGCTCCTGAAGTTTCCTCCCATGGATGCACCAAGCTACACACGGAGCAGTTCCCTCTGAGAGACATCCACCAACCCATTGAGTGATTTCAATACTTTGGTGACTGAAAATACCCACATTGATATTTCAGAGAGGTAGACACACTCTCACCATAAAATAAGCCCCCAGCAGAGCACCATACAACCAGGGGATTTCCCAAATCCCAGCTTCTCTCTGAGGAGCAAATCATACACATAGTACGCCAGCTTCTAAGGCTGCCTCTGGAGGGCTGCCACCTAGACCTTCAGCTGCCACCTAGCTTAAAGTCTGGAAGGGGCTTTCATGAGCTCCCTCCTCTCCCCATCCCCTCAGACTCTGGAAAGCAAAGGTTTCACTTGCTTTGGCTGTCCCCCAGAGCTCAGTGCAGAGGGTGAAGGCAAAAACATCCATGTCCCAGTCTTTCCCCGGAAGAGGTTTGACTGCATGTCTTACAAGCTGCTGACGGAGGATCAGTCATCTGATTAGCATGCATCTGAGAAATGAAACATTTCCTGCCATATCAGTAGACAAGGGTGTCACGGTCATCAGCAATTGCAGCCCCCAACTCTGAAGGAACCCAGGAAGGAAAAGAAGACTGCCATGTAGCAGCTACAGACCACCCACTCGCTACACTCACTCCCAGGGAAGCTCCAGATGTGAAAAACAGAGGCACTGGCCCCAGAGAGCTGCGGGGCACAGCAGAGAAATGATTCCAGTGAGCCCAGATCTTGCATCTTCCCATACACAGGGAGTGCTGAATTTCTTACCTTGAATTATCTGGTTTTCCCTAAACCACAATAATCTTTTGATGTTCAAACTACTTGTCATTTGTCAAAAAACTGTATAACCTGGTTCCTCCCTTCGCCTCCTCAGAGCAGTTCTCTTAGACTTACTCAAAATGCTGTCTCCTAGCCTTGAAGTCCTAAAAATCTGCACTAAATAAAACATAACTCTTAGATTATGACTATTTTTTTAAGTTGATAAATCCTACCTGGATCTGGTTAAAAAGAGCCAGTGGCACTTTGCCTTCTCCCTCTGACTTGTTCCAATAGAACTGTCAACAGCATCTCCCTGGAAGCAGCTTGTCCACACCCCTAGCACCCCAACTTTCACAGCTGCCATCCAAAGAATGAGTCCCCAAACCATCTAGCTCTGACAGCCAACAGAGTGTTAATAAAAATTCAACTGAGTAAACTTGAAGATCCAATCGGTTCTATGAAATGGTTCATGCATCAAGAAGCATCCCATTTAGCAAGAGAAAGGAGCTCTCCAAAATGAGCAGCAGAAAAGTCAAGGTTTTCAAAGGCAAAGAGGGAGCAAAAAAAAAAAAAGGAAACTGTTAGCGAAGAACTCATTGTTTAGGCAAGTTCTTCTGCCTCATAGGAAAGGAACAATGGGACTGTCATCTGATTTCCCAGTGCTGACCAGGAAATCCCAGGCTGGCCAGTTAAAGGTTAGCACTTCTGGGGAAGTAATCAGATTAGATATTAAGTCTTGGTCTGCTGCCAAGAGACCTAACACAAGCGACTTCATTTGGGGCCCATTTCCTTTTCAACAGTTCCTCCTTTTTGATCAGACTCTCAGCTTAACTGAGAGATGTGATCAAAATTTTAGGTGCTAGGGCCACTCTGGGCTGCTGCTCTGTAGTTCTTGCAGCTTTTGTGAAATTTGGTTGATCTTTTTGGTGGTATTTGCAGGTCATGACCTTTTGTCGTTCTTGTAGTTTAATCTCTGTTATATTTACGGTCCATGACTTTAGGTTCACAAATTTCAAGTCGGTTATCCGTTTTATTCCTTTTTAGAAATTCCTGTCTTAGATCATTTGCTTGGTATTTAGCAACTGCAAACATGCATGTAAAGCCTTTGAGAGAACTCAGTGCACCATGGAGATTATTATGATTATTGTAAGCAGGATAATTCCCAATGTTTGGAGTGCACTTCAGAGCCATGGTCCCTAACGCCTAAACCAATCAAAATAAGTCAGAGACTCTGTGGAAGGGTCGCCTTTTTAAGCCAAGTGTTCAGCTTGGTGAGTGAACATAACTGAGTTTCAGTGTCCCCAGAAATGTTAATCTTGGTGCAGCAGGTGGTGGTGGCCACAGCACAGTTAGCTCCTTGCTCAGCTAAAACCTAACCGAGGGCTATCCTATTAGACCTATGGTCTATGGTTTTCCCAGTAGTCATGTACAAGATGTGAAAATTGGACCATAAAGAAGACTGAGTGCTGAAGAATTAATGCTTTGGAGCTGTGGTGCTGGAGAAGACTCTTAAGAGTCCCTTGACTGCAAATCAGTCAGTCCTAAAGGAAATAAACCCTGATTATTCACTGGAGCTCCAATACTTTGACCACCTGATGCAAAGAGGCAACTCATTGGAAAAGACCCTGATGCTGGGAAAGATGGAAGGCTGGAGGAGAAGGGGTGCCAGAGGATAACAAGGGTGGATACTATCATAGACTCAGTGGACATGAGTTTGAGCAAGCTCCAGGAGATAGTGAAGGACAGAGGGGACTGATATGCTGAAGTCCATGGGGTTGCAAAGAGTCACAAATGACTTAGCGACTGAACAACAAATTCTATTATAGGACTTTCGTGGCTCAGTGGTAAGGAATCCCCCTGCCAATGCACAAAATATGGATTCAAACCCTGGGTAGTGAAGAACCTTTGGAGAAGGAAATGGCAACTCACTCCAGTATTCTTGCCTGGGTAATCGCATGGACAGAGGAGCCTGGTGGGCTATAGTCCCTGGGATTGCAAAAGAACTGGACATGACTCAGTGACTAAACAATAGCAACATCCTATTATCAAGAACAGCTTTAAATTTTTTTTTTTTTTTATCTATTTGGCTGTGTTGAGTCTTAGTCATGGTGTACAGGACCTTTACTGTGTCATTTTGGATCTTTGTTGCAGTGCACAGATTTTCTAGGTGTGGTGCACACACTCATAGTTGAGGCTTGGGCTTTGTACTCGGCAGCATGTGGGATCTTAGTTACCTGACCAGGTTTTGAACCCAGGTCCCCTGCATTGCAAAGCAGATTCTTAACCACCAGACCTCCAGGGAAGTCCTTTAAGAACAAGTTTAACCAGAGAGTCTAAGGATCTTCTGGGGGCAGATACTGTGTTAGCAGCAAAATCTGCAATGTCTCCAAAAGTAACTAGAGGTTTCTGATCACATTCTCATTTTCATTTACTTCTGGAAGGTCCTTTCGAACAGTTTCTTTGCCAGATTAGGAGTATCAGAGGAAGCCTTCAACTCACCGGAAAACATATATAATATTGATAAAACAAGACCAGAGTGATGACCCACACTAGCTGGCAACTGAAAGAATTTCAGCTGCAGGATCCAGAGGGATCCAGAGAGAGGAATTTTGAGCCCCCAGGGAATAAAAATAGTTTTCTAGGATTATGGACCTAACAAGATAGACATTCTTGGTGAACTATTTTCTCAGCTTTATAGAAGTCTTGCCACCAGTGGTGATGGTGGTGGTTTAGTTGATAAGTCATGTCTAACTCTTGTGACTCCATGGACTGTAACCTGCCAGTCTTCTCTGTCCATGGAATTTTCCGGGCAAGAATACTGGAATGAGTTGCCATTCCCTTCTCCAGAGGATCTTCCCAACCCAGGGATCAAACTCAGGTCTCCTGCATTGCAAGTGGTCTCCTGAATTGCTGGTGGCTTCTTTACTGAGTCACCAGGGAAGCCCTTTTCCCACCAATGCTTATAAGTCAAATCATCTTAAATGCACCTTGATGGATGCAAAAAATGGTATTTACTAAGGAACAGGGAAGAAGAACCAAACAGCTGTCTTGGGTTTCTCATAAACCCACCTGTTAATTTAATTTATAACCATTATTTGCCCACTTTAATTTCTCTGAGTAGACAGCTACCTTGCTACAAGGACATCAGGATGCAAAAATCTGACAATGAGGAGTCATTTTTTGTAGAAACAGGATGGACTTCATCCATGTCATAACTTTTACAGATTCTGTTGCTGTTCCCTTTGCGTGTAAGTTGGCTAGGGCACATCTCTGGCATTTGGGTTCAGTCTTCTAGTGTAAGCAATTTTATGACCACAATTTCAGAAGGTAAGACAATAGCAATAAGAAGTTCATTTACTTGTTGCCCATTTTTGATTGGGGTCTCTGTGGACTTAAGACAACCCCTTTGTTTCCATAACATCCTAAAATCATGGATGACCGGAAAGGCATATCAGCTCTCAGTATAAACATGAACATTTAACAGTTTACCCTTATGATAAGAGGCATGCTCTGGTCAAGGTATAGAGCTCTGCTTGTTGGTTGGATTTAGTTTGTGGGAGATGATCCCTTTTCAAGTCGTTTATATCAGATAGTAACGGTATAACTAGCTTCGAAATTCCTTTTCTCATTTTTACAATATGACCCGTGAACAAACAAAATGAGGGCAGGATTAGTTAAAATGGTGTCTCATATCAAGACTGGTGTCATGAAATGGGACATATGACCTCACAGTCAAGGGGCTTGCCTTCATCAGGTAGAAGTGGTGATGTGGCTGGATTAAGATGGTTTCCATGTTTGGAATGCAGATTCAGTGGTGAAAGCAGAAATATCTCAGAGCAGGTTACTCTGATCCCAGAGAGATATTGAGTTAATTCAGAGTTAAGATGACTCTGGAGAGCCTGTGGGGTTTATAGATAAATGTCATACCCTAAGTTTGAATTGCAGAGGCTTTTGCTAGTTTTGCAGCTGTGGCTCTAGCCATAAGACAGTTGGGATGGGCAAGAGCAACCAAATCAACGGTATGCTCAAAAGGCGCTAGACTCATGCTTATTATCATGTTCTCATGTGAGCATTCCCAGGGCCTGTTTATCTTTTTTCATGTACAAATAAGGTGATATTTTTATTTTTATTTTTTCATCTCAGGTGTACATGAATTCCCAATCTTGAACCACCCCCTGCATCTCCCACTCCACATCAACTCTCTGGATCATCCCCGTGCACCAGTCCCAAGCATCCTGTATCCTGNCTTTGGTGTGTTTATGGGAGGAGGTGAACTCAGGGTCTTCCTACTCTACCAATTTATCAATGCCTTCAGGAAATACATTTTATTAGTTAGCCAAATTCCAGCATTTATCCACTTTACTTTAAATCTGTGAATCTTTACCTTGTGACTATAATTAATGTGACCACATAACGTATCATCCGTATTGGAACATTTTTGAGAATGAAAGTTGGTACGAAAGAGAAAGTGCCAATTGCTCAGTTGTGTTCAACTCTTTGCAACCTCAGAAACTGTAGTCTGCCAGGCTCCTCTGTCCATGGGATTCTCCAGGCAAGAATATTGGGGTGGGTAGCCATTACCTTCTCCAGGGGATCTTCCAGACCCAGGCATCAAACCAAAGTCTGCTGCATTGCAGGCAGATTCTTTACCATCCAAGCCACCAGGGAAGACTGAAAGGTGTATAGTGAATAACAAAGCTCAGAAACAAGGCATAAACCAGGCATGTCTTAAGCAAATCTGGACGCATGAACTCTGATGAGTACAGAAATTTTCCCTCCATTTTAGCTTGTCATGGAAATTGATGCAAATGGCAAAATACCATTTTCACACCTGTGATTTTCTAGAAACTTACATTTTTCAAGCTATTAAATTAGTTGCAGATGACCAATCCAGTTTCATGTAGTTATCAAAAAAGAAATAGGACTGTAACAATGGCTTTTTATTTCCTATTGACATAATAGTTTCTAAATATTTTCTAGGCAACAGCTTTATCTATGGAAATGAAAATAAGGTACTTTTTGATGAACATAATAATGCCCCTCACTTTTTCATAAGCTCCATCTGTCTCTTAATTCAAACAACAACAAAAAAGAGGACTGATCTGGTCACTCACAAGCCAATGAATATACTGCTCTGAGTCAATTCCTCATGTATGATTCAATCAGCTTTGATCAGGTTGAGGATGGGGACAATTTATTACATGGTCTGCTGTCCACTCAGATATTGATTTGTTCACTTACTGACTGCCTCCTTGTATAAGACCTGCTTCCTTTTCCCCTGAAACTTGGGTCTGGTTTACAACGTACACATTCAACTTGGAGTGAAATCTTAAACTATATTTTGACTTAGGGAGCTTGGAATGATTTCATTCCTGGCTAGCAGTGATTCCTTATTTTGACCTGTCAGATAAAAGTCTAAATACATTAGTTGACAACAAGGCTTGCAATCGAATCCTAGCTACCCAAATAAGTTTCTTTCCTCTCAGTGTGAATTCAAATAACAATCATAGTCACAGTCATAATCATAATGAAAAATCCATCTCTCTTGGTAAGGATTCTGAGCCCCGTGGTTTTCACCCACTGTCTTCCCACCGCTACTTAAACTTGGTTACCATTTCATCTTTTCTTATGTTTCTTAAGTTTCCCAAGTTCCTATGGCTTAGAAAGAGGAGAAACATCTCTCCATGTGAATGGAATGAAGGCAAAATTCACTTTTATCTTCTATTGTGTTATTTTTCCAGATTTTGTTTGGCAAAGCCCTCCAAGTTCCTAGAACCTGCTGAGCCCAATCGAGCAGATATCTGTAGTGGATAATGACTGTCCCTTAGCACAGCAAAGGTGTTATTTCACATCTCTGTTAAAAAGCCACCAAGAGATGAAGGAATTTTCTTGACTTTTTCTCTTTTTCTTTGTCTTTCAGCTCTAGTAATTAGTTGCTGCCTATCAGGTGAAACAAAATCCATAAAGAAGAAAGGAGAAACTAATAAATGATTATTTATCATGAAGGAGGTAGAAGTAAGGGGAAGCTATAAAGTAAAATCAGTGTGGTTTCATAATGCCTTAAATATACTGTGGAGAAATTTTTGCTTTTTATTATCACATTGGTGGTAAAGTGCTCATTCACTGGTGAAATCTCATTTATCCTTCTAAATATTTTTCTCACCAGTGATCTCNAGCTATAAAGTAAAATCAGTGTGGTTTCATAGTGCCTTAAATATACTGTGGAGAAATTTTTGCTTTTTATTATCACATTGGTGGTAAAGTGCTCATTCACTGGTGAAATCTCATTTATCCTTCTAAATATTTTTCTCACCAGTGATCTCACTAAAAGCCCATGAGAGAAGAAGTCATCTTCCTTTGCTTGTTATGAAAGGAAATCATTAACCTCCAGTTTATTAGGTTTCACGGTGTTCATAAAGAAGTAGTGACATTCAGCATATTTTTAATTGGTTCCACTGATATTTCCTTGTTAGAGTTCTTGATCTCTTATTTCTGCTTCCTTTATGGGAAAGTCTCTGACAATTAGAGAAATTTGGTTGATTTGGGGGGGGCTTAGGTGTATGATCTTTTTAATGTGTTGTTGGATTCTGACGGAGAAGGCAATGGCAGCTCACTCCAGTACTCTTGCCTGGAAAATCCCATGGATGGAGGAGCCTGGTGGGCTGCAGTCCAAGGGGTCACTAAGAGTCAGACACGACTGAGTGACTTCACTTTCACTTTTCACTTTCATGCATTAGAGAAGGAAATGGCAACCCACTCCAGTGTTCTTGCCTGGAGAATCCCAGGGACGGCGGAGCCTCGTAGGCTGCCATCTATGGGGTCTCATAGAGTCGGACACAACTGAAGTGACTTAGCAGCAGCAGCAGCAGCAGCAGAAGCCAATGTATTTGGGCTTCCTGTTACAGTACGTCCCTCACATAGAAACAAATTCTATTCCAAAAGCATATCTGTAAGTTCAAGTTGTTAGTAAGCCCAACAGAGTTAGCCTAGTTACTCAACTAACACAGTCAGCTGCCCAGTACTTTACTATAATGGGTTTATAATACATTTCATACAAATAATACATTAAAAAACACCAAAATCAAACGTTTAAAATCTTACAGTACAGCACCTTGAAAAGTACAATGTGCAGTATAACAGTTGGCACATGGGCTGGCATTGGGTGAACAGGCAAAAAGAGTTACTTACTGGAAGAGGGAGAGGTGGCGGGAGCTGGTAGAGCTGAAGGGTCGTCAGCAACAGAGACGGAGGGCAAGCTGCCATTTCACTCACGCCTGACGCTGAGGGAACACACGTTCACATCTTCAACAGTTCACAACTTGAAGGTTCACATATAGAGGACTTACTGTATTCCTGAAACTTTTGTGAACTTTTGGGAAGACTGAGTCGGAAAGCCTTAAAAATAAAGCCCAAGCATCCAATTCTTAATGTTATTAATCCAGCCTGTGGGACTAAGTAGAGGAAAATTTATGCCATGGAACTCCAAAGAAATCAGAGGAAGACAGGACTGAAATTCACATTCCAGAATCTTCCTTGACAAGAAGTGGGTATCAGAGAATGAGTTTAAGAGAACAGAAGAGAGAGCTCTTGAGGTTATAGAAGGCTGCTAATTATGATGCAGTTCCTCTTATAACAACCTTCCCTTCCATAAAGTTACTAGATTCATATAGAACAAAGATGGGAGACATTGAAATAAAAGCTTAAGCAATAAGAGCTTGAAGAAGAAAGGCTGAACACGTTTTGAAGAATGCAGGTAGGGCTTCCCACAGACTGATCATGTCAGAGGAATAGGAGAACTCAAAGTGACCTGTGACTGACCAAGTGAGTCCACCCAGGCTCTTTGAACCATAATATAAGTACTCAATTGCATCTTGAAATAGATTGTTTCTCTAGAACTGAGCCAGAAGTGTGCCCTCTCACCAAGCATGCTGGACAACAGCTCTAAAGAGTGGAGCCTGACTCAGGGCTGGTCTGAAAATATCACTCCAAAGTCAGNTTTGAACCATAATATAAGTACTCAATTGCATCTTGAAATAGATTGTTTCTCCAGAACTGAGCCAGAAGTGTGCCCTCTCACCAAGCATGCTGGACAACAGCTCTAAAGAGTGGAGCCTGACTCAGGGCTGGTCTGAAAATATCACTCCAAAGTCAGAAGAAAGTTGTGGAAAATATTCAGATTTCAGCAGAAGTCATCATTAAAGATGATGTTTCAGCAGGAGAGACAAATTTATACCTTATTATGTGACCTGCCTCTACTATGTCTAGAAATTTCCTCTTAAACACTAATTTGGAAGATGGTGGGCCACTCAGTCTCTGTAAACACACAATTTCTGAAAATTCATGCTGTAAAAAGAGCATTTTGAGTCATGACTACAAAGGTCACAGAAAGGTTCAGAACAAAAGGAACTAGACCAGACCGAANATGCTGGACAACAGCTCTAAAGAGTGGAGCCTGACTCAGGGCTGGTCTGAAAATATCACTCCAAAGTCAGGAGAAAGTTGTGGAAAATATTCAGATTTCAGCAGAAGTCATCATTCAAGATGATGTTTCAGCAGGAGAGACAAATTTATACCTTATTATGTGAGCTGCCTCTACTATGTCTAGAAACTTCCTCTTAAACATTAATTTGGAAGATGGTGGGCCACTCAGTCTCTATAAACACACAATTTCTGAAAATTCATGCTGTAAAAAGAGCATTTTGAGTCATGACTACAAAGGTCACAGAAAGGTTCAGAACAAAAGGAACTAGACCAGACCGAAAACTGGGATTGAGAATATAGTTCAGATCAGAGTCTTAAGGTTCATATATCATTTGAAAGGAGAGAAGGAATATTGATTAACTTTAGACTTTATTAGGGCAACCCTTGAGCTTCCCCAGTGGCTCAGTAGTAAAGAATTTGTCTACAATTCAGGAGACTCGGGTTCAATCCCTGGGTTGGGAAGATCCCCTGGAGGGGGGTGTGGCAACTCACTACAGCAGTTTTGCCTTGCTATTCTTGTGGATTGAGGAACCTGGCAGGCTACTGTCCACAGGGTTGTGAAGAGTTGGACATGACTAAAGTGACTAAAAATGCTTAAAAGAAGGGTCATAGGATGTTTAGAATTAGGAGTATGGGAGTAAACTGAAGAGTTAGTATTAACAGAAAGCAGGGAAGAAGACAGGCTTAGGGACAATTTATAGAGGACTTTAGAAAATCATGGCTTTCACGATCAAATTACTAGCCAGCCAGTACTTAGTAAAGCTTCCGTAGAGGGCTTTGGACTTCACCTGTAGTGGGGGAGGTATATGCATTTTCTTGGTAAGTGTAGTAGGTTCAGGTTAGGAAT
This sequence comes from Neotragus moschatus, assembly GCA_006410615.1. NCBI lineage: Eukaryota > Metazoa > Chordata > Mammalia > Artiodactyla > Bovidae > Neotragus > Neotragus moschatus. Next base: position 181,163 of record SJYA01003188.1, on the reverse strand, counting down.
CTATTCTCACACAAAACATGAGATAGGTGAGAATAGATGAAACACAAGCTGGGATCAAGGTTGCCATGAGAAATAACCTTAGATATGCAGATAATACCACCCTTATGGCAGAAAGGGAAGAACTAAAGAGTTTCTTGATGAAAGTGAAAGAGGAGAGTGAAAAAGTTGGCTTAAAACTCAGCATCAAAAAATGAAGATGTTGGCATATTGTCCCATCTCTTCATGGAAAATAGATGGGGGAAAAAATGGAAACAATTACAGCCTTTGTTTTCTTAGGCTCAAAAATCACTGCAGATGATGACTGTAGCCATGAAATTAAAAGACACTTGCTCCTTGGAAGAAAAAGCTATGACCAACCTAGACAGCATATTAAAAAGCAGAGACATTACTTTGCCAATAAAGGTCCATCTGTCAAAGCTATGGTTTTTCCAGTAGTCATGTGTGTATGTGAGAGTTGGACTATAAAGAAAGTTGAGTGGCGAAGAATTGCTGTTTTTGAACTGATTGATGCTTGTGAACTGTGGTGTTAGAGAAGACTCTTGAGAGTCCCTTGGACTGCAAGGAGATCTAACCTGTCAATCCTAAAGGAAATCAGTCCTGAATATTCATTGGAAGGACTGATGCTGAAGCTGAAACTCCAATACTTTGGCCACCTGATTCAAAGAACTGACTCATTGGAAAAGAGAATGCTCATGCTGGGAAATATTGAAGGCAGGAGGAGAAGGAAATGGCAGAGGAGGAGATTGCTGGATGGCATCACGGACACGATGGATATGAGTTTGAGCAAGCTCCGGGAGATGGTGATGGACAGGGAGGCCTGGCATGCTGCAGTCCATGGGGTCGCAAAGAGTCAGACACGACTGAACAACTGAACTGAACTGAACTGGGCCCCTGGAGTGGGTGACTGGGAAAAACAGGGTTCCCACCAGCTGCTGCTCCCTCCCAGGGCATGAAAGTCAGAGCCACAGTGGTGGGCCTTCCATCGAGGGGTGAGAAGGTAAGATCCCTTCTGGGAATGCAGTCCATATTCTGGTGACCTTTCAGCTCCAGTGCTTCTGTGTTGGATCCAATAATACCTGAAAACCCCAAAATCTCACAGAGCCTCTGGGGGTTCCTCTCACTGTGAAATTTCTGCCCAACTGGCCTAGATCCAAAGATGAGTGCAAGAGATTCTCCTTGCCTCTAAGCAAGGAAGATGCATCCCAAAAGGAGAATTCTTATTTATTACATTTTCTTATTTTCCATATATGTTCTCAGTGCTTTGGGTATATTGTTTTATTCAACCCCAATGATAGTCCTCACTCACTACCATTGATAGCGATATCAATGATAGTCCTGGGGCTCCTCTCATAGCTCAGTTGGTAAAGAATCCGCCTGCAATGCAGGAGAGCCCAGTTCATTTCCTGGGTCAGGAATATCCACTGGAGAAGGGACAGGCTACCCAGTCCAGTATTCTTGGGCTTCCCTTGTGGCTTAGCTGGTAAAGAATCCACCTGCAATGCAGGAGACCCCGGTTTGATTCCTGG